>PDHQ01000001.1:0-65841 GCA_003339415.1 Ophiocordyceps camponoti-saundersi (nom. inval.) | reverse complement strand
TTTCGGGCGCGAAGACGCGGGGGTGGTGGCCCCCCCGCCGCCGGGGGGGGGGGGGGGGGGGGGGGGGGTTAAAAAAAACGGAGCAGCGCAAGAGAGAGAGAGAGACAGACAGAGAAAAGACCGGAGATGAATTGATTTGGAAGGGAAGGAGAAAGAGAGAAATAGGCCTTGTACGGACAGACACTTGCTTGAGCCCCTGGTTTTGAAGAAGAAGAAGAAGAAGACGATGACGAGGAGGAGGAGGAGGAGAGGGGAGAGGGGAGGGAGAAGAGGAGCGTGCTTCCCCCCCCAATTCCATTACAGGCTATAGGTCCCCTCTTGGTAGAAGCTTAGAAGCTTGGCTTAGGGGGTACAGCGGCTATGCTGCCTGTAGCAGTAACCGTGTGTAGTATGTACGGTAGTAGTAACTATAGAGTAGTAAGAAAGGCTAAGATAGAGTAAGTAAAGAGAAAAAGAGAAATCCCGAGTTTTAACCGTTGACCCCTCACCCACCTATCTCGGTACTAACTAAAAACGCATTAAGAGACGCCGAGAGAGAGAGACAGAGACAGAGACGACAGAGAGAGACAGACAGAAGGGGGGGGGGGGGGGGCGGCTGTTTTTTTTTTACCTGTGCACGGCAGGGGAAAAAAAAAAGAGACCTTCTCTCTCTCACTTAATGCTACAGCCTCTTGAAACCTCAACCTCATCTCCTAACCCCTTCGTCATCGTGGTCAGTCGCTGGCCGGCCCCCCGAGAAATTCACACACAAACAAACACCACCCAAATCGACTTGCGCCTTTTTTCTCTCTTTCTCTCTCTCCTCTTTCCCCTTCCCCTCATCTCTTCCTCTCTACTATTCCCCCTTTTAACCGCTTCACATCACATCACATCCATTCTTCCTTTCTTGCTGTTCCCTTTTTTTTTTAACCCCCGCCCCGCTCGCGTTCAACCCTTAGTCGTTCGCCGTTTGTCCGTCCGTCACCTCCGTTCGACGCGAAAAAGAGAAGAAGAAGAAGAAGAAGAGGCTTTCTAGACCCTTTTTTTTTTCTTTGCTTCTGTCTCTCTTCCAGCCCCCTCCTTTTTTTTTTCAAACCCTCCGTCGTCGTCGTCGTCGTCAACTGCTCCGGGCTTCCGATTCAATTCGAACGCAATTCGCTCTTCGCCTTACCTTTTTTTTTCTTCCCTCGCGACGGAAACGAGAGAGAGGGAGTTGGGAAAGAGGTTCACGAGGAAGAAGAAGAAGAAGAAGAAGAAGAGCGCGAGAATAGAGAGCCCCTCCAAACAGCATCATGGCTCAGCCCGGTGTCCAATCGCTCAAGGCTCGTTTTTTCCCGCCCTCTCTTTAAAGAGAAGCACGACAAAGGAAGGGAAAAGAAAAAAAAAACTAACCTTCTTCTCTCTCAACAGTGTGTCGTGACGGGTGACGGTGCCGTCGGAAAGGTCGCGCTCTACTATCCTCCCATCGTCGCCTCCAATGCCCGGCTGACCATCTCCCGACAGACATGCCTGCTCATCTCGTACACCACCAACGCCTTTCCCGGCGAATACATCCCTACAGTGTCCGTCTTTCCCTTCCGCTGCCATCGAGGCTTCGTTTTTTATTCTCTGACGCGAACAACCATTCCAGCTTCGACAACTACTCGGCCAGCGTAATGGTCGACGGCAAGCCCATCAGCCTCGGTCTGTGGGATACAGCCGGTCAGGAGGATTACGATCGTCTACGGCCGTTATCATATCCGCAAACCGACGTCTTCCTCATCTGCTTCTCCATCGTCAGCCCGCCCTCTTTCGACAACGTCAAAGCAAAGGTCCGTATCTGCCCATTCACATCCCATTTACCTTGGACCTTTTCCTTTGCTGACCGGCTTTGCTCCCTCTAGTGGTATCCCGAGATCGATCACCATGCGCCCAACATCCCCATCATCTTGGTCGGCACCAAGCTCGATCTTCGAGAAGACGCCGCCACGCTCGATTCCCTGCGGCAGAAGCGCATGGAGCCCGTCTCGTACGAGCAGGCCCTGGTGTGCGCCCGCGAGATCCGGGCCTACAAGTACCTCGAATGTTCCGCCCTCACCCAGCGCAATCTCAAGAGCGTCTTTGACGAGGCCATCCGGTCCGCCTCCCCCCATGCTCTTCTTCCTCTTCTCTCGGCTGATACATAGACTACAGCGCCGTCCTGAACCCCCGTCCACAACCGTCCAAGCACAAGAAGTCCAAGTGCTCCATTCTCTAAGCCTTATCTGTCTTGACTTCTTTCTGTTTCACACTCCGACGACGACGACACATGCACGCTCTTTCTATTTTCTTCACTCGACTTGATTAACGAATCGCAATCCGCGCAGCCGTCTTTTCCGAGCAACTGCTTTTTTTCTCCTATGCTCGGCTGGGTTCTCTTTTTCTTTTACTTTGGTCTTTTTGTTTTCCCTTTGCCTTCCCCCCCCCCTTTTTTTTTAAAACCGTTTCCTCCAATACTCGGACTCTTTCTTGGTGGAAACTACTAGACTCATGTGGCGAAAGGTTCGAAAAATGAACCACGGCGGCTCTCAGTTATCGTGTTGAATTTCGGTCTTGCTTTTTTTTTACACGCCTCCTCTACCTCTACATCCTCCTCTCCGCGCCCCCTTGTCATCATCAACAACAACCTCTCTTCTGCTTGCCCCGCGGCGCTCCTCATGTCAGTGTCCTGTCGTGAGCTCCTTTAATGCGAAATCTACTTTTTTCCCCCTCCCGTTCCTCTTGCTACCTATCCCCCCCCCCCTCCCTCTGTGTCTCTCTGTCGTTACATACATCTCTCTCACTATCTCTCCCCCCTCTCGCGTCAATGCGCGTGAGTCGCCCCCTCCCCCTCTCTGACCGACGATATCCTCAGCAGCTTCGGTATTCCTGTTTTTCCTTTTTGATGTTGATTTTTTTTTTGTTTTTCCCCCTTTCCCAACCTTTCCCTCAACCTCGATAATCCTGTAAATAGGCCCCCCTTTCGTCGCAACCTTGAAAATAGGCGCCTAGTCGCATCGACTCTTCCTCCCACGCCCCTGACCACTCCACGACAGACACGACACGTTTCCCTCTTTGACAGGTTCCTTCTTGACAGGTTCCTCTTGACAGACTGCATGTGAAAAAAACAAAAACCAGATGATGAGCTTCGTAGAACTAGAAAGCCAAGAAAAGAAGACGAATAAGAAGACCGGGTTTGTTCAATGTCCCAGACGAGGGTTCCTGGCTAGCCGGCTGGGGTGTATGCTGTCGCCCATCATGGATTGCTGCTGCTGCTGCTTTTCTTGTCCCTCGCCGTTGGTGGCCGCCTCCTTGGCCGCCTGCTCCTTTTGTATCCTCTTGGCGCGATTCTCCTCCAGTTTGGAGTTTTTGGCCTTGATTTTATCCTTGCGATGTTGAGTCTTGCCTCCTCCGCCGGCACTAGAAAAAATTTGCCCCCCCATCAGAAAGGGAAAAGGTCAGCCACGTATTCTCGTTTTCCTTCTCTTCTTCTCCAATCTTGTACGGAAGTAAAAAAGAAATCGTAGAAGCAAAAATAAAGAGAAGGGAAAAACAAGGGGGGAAGAAAAAAAAAGAAAGACTCACGTAAGTTCAACATTGATCCTCCTCCCCTCGAAATCAGAGTGATGAAATCGATCAAGACAAGCACGCTGCTCCCTCGACGACCCAAACTCCACAAACGCCACGCCCCTGCACTCCATCCCCTTATCCTTCTTCGTCAGGCACCGGACGGAGATGGGGTTGAGGGCGGAGAAGTGGGACGCGACTGTGGACTGCGTCGCGCTGTAGGGGAGGTTGCCGACGAAGACTATGTGGCGGTCTTGTCGGCTTTCTTTCTGCTGGTTGGTGTCGTTTGTGGTGGTTTCTTGGGTGGTGGGAGGGGGGGAGTCGGTTGTGTCGTTTGAGGTGCCGTTCGTGATCGGCTCGTCTTTGTTCTTGCTCTTCTTTTCCTTCTTACCCTTCTTCTTTTTCTTATCCTTCTTCTCCGACTTCTCTTCTTCTTCTTCCTCTTCCCCATCTTGCTTCTCCTTCACCGTATCCTTCTTCTTCTTCTCCTTCTTGTCCTTCTTCTCGTCCTTTCTCTCCTTATCCTCACCAACCTTTTCCTCGACCACATCATCCTCTTCTTTCTTATCCTTCTTTCCCTTCTTCCCCTTCATATCTTTCTTATCTTTCTTGTCCTTCTTCTTCTCCTCAATCTCCTGCGTCACCTCTTCACCGACATCACCCTCGCCCTCGCCCTCACCTTCATCCTCACCTGGAAGATCGCGCAAATCTTTCCTCTTCTCCTTCTTCTCCTTCCTGCTCTCCTTCTGACCGTCCTTTTTCTTCTCCTTCTTCGTCTTCTTCTTCGTCTCCGTCTTGTCGTCGTTCTTCTGCTTCTTCGTCGGCGGCTCCTCCACCGCGGTCACGGCGGCTTCGCGCGCGCGCTTGCTCTTCATCTTGATAGTGATGTACTCAAGAGAGTTAAGACCGCTGGCCGTTTCCGGGTATTTTTGTTGTCGATGAAAGGCCTCGTCTTTGCTGAGTCTTGTTTCTTCTCTGTTTCTCCTCCAGATTTTTTTTTCCCTCTTTATCAAGATAGTGGGTGGGTCTTCCGCGCTAATCCAGAATGAGCCTGGTCATCAATCCACCAGCCGAAAGTATGTACATATGTACTCCTTCGTATTCGTACTGAGTGTGCACCTAGGTGGGTAGGCGGGTGCCCATGTCAAAGCTATTCGTACACGCATACATGCGATGCCTCGTAGCCTCAATGTGCCTCATCCCTTCACAACGTCATTCGGTCAGACTCAGTGCCCACCAGTCTCATAAGACTTCATCATCGTTAAAGAAGAACAACAACTTGTATTCGTATTAAATGCTTGCACGCAAAATAAACCCTACACCCATCACCGTAATAAACTATTATCGTGTCACAACAGGAAGCTGCCCTGACCATCATCTCCTTCGCCCCTTTTCATCATCTTCGCAAAGCACCCAGCATCATCATCGACAGCACCACCAACATCCACGTTTCGGAGAACTTCACATCTCTGCGACAAGCTGCAGCCGACGTCTTCCTCTGCGTCTCGTTGGCCGACTTAGTTGCCTTGTCCATGCCGCCATCATGGCCGTCGTGTGGCGCTGATCGGCGTCCAAGGGCAGCATCCGCGGGAAATTCCGTGTGCAGTGGAGTGGAGTCGTGCGGTGCAGAAGTGTTCGGGCCATAAGAGTCGGGATGAGCGCTGGCATGCCCAGAGATACCCGGCTCTGTCGTCGTCGCGACTTGAGAGCCCATGATGCCACCCGTCTCAAATCGCTCCGCTGGCGACGAGGGTCCATGCCTGGTGGACGAAGCCGTGACGCTGGCACTGAGACTGACGTACTCCGGCGCTGGACCATTGTACGTGTAGCCTGGGAGCGGCGTCACGTAAGCGGGCGGCGCTGAGTGCTCCACGGCTTCGTGGGTGGTAGCCTCTGTCGAATGCGTTGAACAAGTCGTAAGGGACGAAGAGATCAATGAGATGGCAGGCATCGCAGAAGACGCGTGTGCAGAGGACGCCGAAGAGTTGTCAGACGACGTGACGGGAGAAGGCGTCGAAGAAGGCGTCGAAGAGGTGACAGACGACGCATCAAGCGAAGACGTCGACGGACCTTGTGAGGCTACAACAGATGAAGATGACGAAGAGACTTGCGGCGCCGCGCCGGACCAAGAGTTCAAATGGGGCCCTGCCGAGGACATGGGCGGAGGTGAAGGAATCGCAGACGGCCCAACAGACGAGGGTGTCATAGATGTCGACGAGATGGCCGCAACCGTCAACATTGAATCGTGCGTCAAAACAGCCATCGTTCCGGCCCGCTTCGTACACGTATGGCCATGGCGCACTTCTCCCGGCCGACATGTGAGGTTGCTGGCCGGGGGCGAACTAGTCGACGGCGACTGGAAACAGGGAGCACAAAAGCTATCAGGCTTCTAACACCGATGCTCATCCTCCGGTTTTTCCGTCTGGAATGGCGTCGTCGTTACTGCAAGAGACGTCGGTGTGGCTGGCAATGCAAGAGACGTTGGCGCGGCCGGGTCTGTGAGAAACGCTGACGTGGCCGACGCTGCGACAGAGGACGAAGTGGTCAAGGCTGAAGCAGAACTTGGCGCGGTCGAAGGTGCAAGGGACGTTGGCGTTGCTTGCCTGACCGATGAGTTTGAACAGGGGCTCGAAGCCGGTAAAGGGCCAACCGTCGCCACAGTCGTCACGCTCCCCGGAGAAGTCATCGTGTCGTTGGGCGCCCGAGAAAACTCCCCGGCAGTGATCGCAAGCCCGCTCATGGACTCGGAGCTTCCAACCGACCCGGCCAGCAATGAGCTCGACGTCGCGGGAGCCGGCAGCGGCGTCGACGAACCTCGGACAGAGGCAACCGTGGTGAAATTGGCCCCTGCGCTCGTCTGGCAGTCCTTGCCATCCGTGCCGTGCGGGTAACCTGTCAGAATGGGGGCAGAAGTGGAAGAGGGCAGGGAAGCAGACTGCTGCTCTGTGGGACCTTGCAGCAAAGATGCAGAGTCAAACTGAGAGCTCGTGACCAAGGAGGAGGAGGAGGAGGAGGCCGGATCATGACAAGGGCATCCCGTTTCCTGCCCGAGGGCTGAAGTGCTCGAAGTGCCGACGCCCAGAGGTGAAGTCGCAGCAGACGAGGTGCAGGGTGCATTGTCGTCATGCGTCGAGAGGCCGAGCAGAACCGGCACCGGTGTGGTGTGATAGATTCGTCGTTTTCCGAGAAATGCACGGTCCTGATCTTCATCGAACTGATCTTCATCGAATTGATCTTCATCGACCTGACCTTCACCCACCTGGCCTTCATCGACCTGACCTCCATAACCCAAGGTTTCATCGATCTGATCTTCATCAAACGGACCACGAAAGGCCCAACTCACTTCGGGGTCACCAGGATCGATACCTTCCTCGGTCGCAATCCTTACCGTCTCTCGGCGTACAAAACTGCACTCCCAGGCGATATACTTCATTGCTTTACCATATTGGTCAAAAGGGCACGTGTCGAGTATGCACGGATGGAGGGTCTGACAGCGGTGTCAGCAGAGGGGAACAAGGGTCAAAGACAGGGGACTCGACAAGCCGAGGTGCTTCAGACACTCACCTCATCCTCACAGAGGGCATGCAATGCCTCTAGTGCAGGAACCGAATGAAGAGTTCCGTACAGGCTTGTGGCACAATCAGGCACGCATACTAAGGCAGGGCGTCAGCAGGCTCTCGAACCCCTTGCCCCTGAGAGTCGAGTGAAAACGGCTCACCTGGTACCCCAACACGGTCCGCAATGACAGAGCCTCCAAAGAGGAGGAGGCTGATGAGAGGACTCTTCATGTCGCGAGTCGATAGCAGAAAGAGGGGAATAGCTGTGGAAATGGCTGGTCGTAATTAACGATGGTCACCAAAATTGAGCGAGCAGTGAAGGTGTTGGGGGTGGGCGGATCCAAAAAAGAGTGGAAAAGAAACAAGTCTTAGTGGAGGAGATGAGAAGAGAGAGAGAGAGAGAGGAGAGGAGAGGAGAGGAGAGGAGTATTTGACAGGACAGGAGCTGAAATGGATCTCAGGCCACCTGTCGTCAGGGGTTTGGCGGCAGGAGAAGGTGACTCCCAGCTGCAGTAGGCGATATGCAATTCGGGAGGCAACTTTGAATCGCACCAGGACGCCTGCCATGTGATCGATGAGCAACGAGATGACAGAGTTTGCAGGTAGGAAGGAGAACACGTTTTGTAGAAGGCAGGTGTACGTAAGTGGGAAAGGGAAGAGGGAAAGACGATGAAGCCAGAGAAAGAGGGATCAGCTCTGACGGCAAACAGCCGCCTCAACTGCTACCTGACATGAAGACCAGGAAGGTAAGTGGTCCCTGTCTCGATGGATCTCACTCGCTTAGGAGGTAGGTAGGCAGAGAGCTTCAGTAGAATAGAAGCGCCAGCGACTTCCTGTCGTCGCCATATCGGTCCCGAAACTCCTGCCTGGCTAGAAGACGAGCTAGCGACAATGCCGTGTCTTTCGTGTCCATGACGCCCCGCTTCTTCAGGTCGATATGCGAGGCATCAACGACTAGGTGGCAAAGGCCTTTCACGGATAAAGCTCCTTCTCTAGCAGTCAGTCGACGGCAGCATTTTCTCTTGAACGACCCATCTCACCATTATCCATTAGCTCAATCAGACGAGCGGGCGTACCGACGCCGATTCCGGTGACCTTGTTCGTGAGGAACTGGACCTGTTCCTGGACCTTGAAGTGCTTGGCAAACTGTGCGCCATGCGTCAGAGTATGCCGCGAGTCTGAATATGGCCGTCATCAACTCACCAGCTTGGCCACGGCACTTTCGCTGCTAGCCAAGGAGCGAACAGCCCTGTCGTCGTTAGCACCGGCGGCGGAGGCGGCGGCTGGCATAATGACACACACCTCACGATATCGGCAGCTCTCTGTCCCGCGCCGGCAACGATGAGTGTGTGAGGCGAGCCTTTTTCTTTCGGCACTTTCTTCAGGCTCTCAGGCTTCTCGGCGAAGGCTTCGAGAAAGGCAGGCAGATGCTCCAAGGTACGTTCGGTCTGCCAGGACGTGGTGTCGCGGATGCAGCTCGCTGGAAAGGGGGCGCGCGTGAGCAGGTTGAGAGACGGCGAGGCGGGAGCAGTGGAAGTCAGTCGCTTCCATACCTTGGATGGCTAGATCGTTGAGCTCGACGGTGCTCAGGTCGCTGCCGAAGCGCGCCGTCTTCTGGGCGAGGTGATCAGCCAGTAGCTGCTGGTCCATGCGAGCGAAGAGCGTGTTGATGCCGAGGTCGGTGTCGAGGGCGTCATCGTGGGGATCGCCCTTGGCTTGTGCCGACTTTCTCTTCTTGGGCTTCTTTTCAGGCACTGAGGCAGCTGGCCGCTTCTTGGGGTTCGCCATGGTTGAGGGTAGTAGGTCTTTTCTATCTATCCGTACTAGTAGGGAAAACGTGAGGTTGGTCTTATGCTACAAAGAGCCGATCAGGAGAAACAAAAATCCGATCTTCATTGTCGTGATACACGAGGACGGTAAGTATCCGTGTTCATGCGCCAAAGGAGAGAATCCGATGTTTAGTCACTGCAGTTCATATATGCCTATGGGTGAATCATTTGTATGTAAGGGATAAGACGTGCAAGAATCGTCCTCTTTGTATTCTCTTCCCATTGCTTCTTCTGTCTCGTTTCTCTGGCCTCGGTGGGGCTCCGTCGTCAACGGACCCTAAAGGGGTGAAATGACGATCATTGAACCTCGTCAACCCAATTAGAGTTGTTCACCATCCAATACAGATACATGGGTAAGAGAGCCTCCTCGCCGCAGGGAACACTTACACTGCCTTAGACTACAAAAATGCGACAAACCCGGAATTGCAACCCTCCAATCCGAAACGCCTTTGTCCTCCGATCCGAAAACTAGAAGATGCTGTTGACAATGTTGCCTCCGATAGTGGCGCCAGCGCCGAAAATAGCGGCGTTACCCAACTTCTTACCGAACTTCTTGCCCATCTGACCCATCTTTCCGTCCTTGCCCCCCGAAGGCTGACCGCCGTCTGCGACGGCCATGGGCGGCACGTTGGCGTTGTATGGGTTCTGCTGCGGGGGCGGGTAGCCGTACTGCGGCTGCGGCTGCGGCTGCACGTAAGGGGCAGCGGGTCCCGGCTGAGGCGTGCCCTTTGTGTCGGGCTCCTCGAAGACGTAACTGCGGGGGAAGATGCCCTCCTGACCGGTACGGAGATTCTGACCGAGCCACCAATCCGGGTTCAGGCGCTCGTGTATGGCGATTCTGTCATCCTTTTCGAAAGAGACGTCGCGGGCGTCGGATGCGGCGTACGGATACAGGGCGCGGGCGTGGGCGACGACGGGCTTGGCTGTTCGGACGGGGAGACTGGGCGGCGGTGTCTCGTTGTAGCTGGGCGGCGCGGGGGGTGTTGCCGCTGCGTCGCCTCGCGACTCCGAGTTGACGGTCATGTTCTGGAGGGCTTGCGTCGGCGGTTCGTTTCTGTTGGTCGTAGTGCGGAGGGGGCCTGAAAGCGGCGACTCTTGCGGAAGGGCGGCGTGAATATTGTCGAAGACGTCCTCGTCAATAACCCCTTTTTCCAAAAGACTCTCGAGCTCCTGGTGATGATGATGGGTAAGCGGAGGGACCGGGGGGGAGGAGGGGAGGAATGAACGAGATTTACATACCGTCTTGATATTACGGAGTGATCGGTTGGTTTCCATGATGGTCTGGCGATCGGAGGAAACCATTTTGGTCGCTGTTGCTGTTGCTGTTCCTGGCTTCAACAAACTGTATCGTGGTTTTGAGCGAGGCAGAGAGGTATGTAGGTTCGATGGAGGGGGAACAAAGGGCCGCACTAGGAGAGCGGAAACGGCCAAATAAGGCGCGTTACAGAGTGAGGCGGTGCTCTCGCCACGGAACAACTAACCGAGGCGCTGCCGGGGGAGCCGGAGGAACCGCGGGTATCATTGCTCCGTGCCTTAGCGTGCGACTTCCTGGTAGCCTGCCCCACCCGGGGATCTCCTTCGTTTCTGGACTCCACTCACTCACTCGATTCAGCAGAAGAAGGCGCATTTTGGTGGGCAGACGGCGAGGCTCAGCCATGACGATGAGGCGGGGCTTTCTGCTTTGTGATGTGGCTGAGGCTTTGTCCAAACTCGGCTATCGTATTCCTAGCTCGTATTCGCGATCGTATACAATTTTTCCGTGCTATCCAACCAAACCACTCCGCCACCTCCATCATCGCCTGAGCCCTAGTATGGAGGAGTATGGACTACAATCTCTCATAACCTTCTCACGCAACCCGCTGCTGCTGCTGCCCGCCGTCAACCTTCCGGATATCCTCCACCTTTCCGTCCAAGAATGGCGGCGAGAAAAAGTGACGACTGTCGAGCCGGGCCTGGTTGGCGCTGACGAGGCCAAGCTCGCCGCGAACCAATCTGGGTGCCAGTCCGTCGATGGTGTCGAGGGTGAAACTGCCAAGGGTAAAGACGTCCTCGCGAACTAGTCGCCTACTTCTGAGCGACTCGATGATTTGCATTTCATCTGCCGTCAGGTGCTTTTCCATCTCCTCGACGCTCCTCGTTGTGTTATCATTTAGCTTGTCAAGCTTTTCGAATACTGCTTCCTTCTTCTCTTGCGGGACGTAGGAAAAGGCTCGGAAACAAAAGTCGACTACCTTGGAAATGTCGGCATCCGTGGTTCTTCCCGGGGCGTCGGCGTCGACCGTACCCTGGATGACTTACGTGGCGGTATTAGTCGCATCGTCTCGTGCTGCCTCGCTAGTCTCTCTCTCTCTCTCTTACTTGGTTTGAGGATGTCAAAGGCCCTCTGCAAGCCTTCCTCGTCAAAGTCCTCCATGACGGGCTCCTCTTCATAGCGGATTTGCTTCGTCGCCGCGCTGACAACCAGCAGGAAGCGCGCATAGCTTTCCCAAGTCTTCTTGGAGTGCCATGAGCCGGCCGTCTCCTCGTCGTAACCGCCGTTTATCGAGGCAGCTATAGTGACTGCCGCCGAAAGGCCACCCACTATAGCTAGGTGGAATCCCGACGAGAAGAGAGGGTCGATGAAGCAGCCAGCATCCCCGCAGATTCGGGCGTACGGGATATGATAAGTAGACGATGTGTAGGACCAGTCGGAGGCCGATTTGATGTCGCTGGCCAGCGTAGCTCCGGATAGTAGCTGTTTTGTCCGCGTGGCCAGCTCGAGAGACTGGTGATAGAAATTCAAGGCCGATGGCTTCTCTAGCTTTCGCTTCTTGTCTGCTGCCATGGTCTGATCCTGGACGACGCCGACGGAGCGAGTGCCATCGTGAAGCGGCATATACCAACTCCACCCGCTGGCATCTGTCACGCTGCCGTTTAAACATCAGCAGCGCGGCCGAGTCATGTGAGACTCACCTTGCAGCGCTTCAAAATAGGGGAGGCCCTCCTGGGCCGTTCCCTGACCATACATGTTTTCGCTCTTCCAGTAAGCCCAACTGGCGACGTTTTTGAGGCCACGATTAAAGCTTCTGCTTTTGAGATATTTGGTGCTCAAGATTCCATGTCTTCCACTGGCGTCGATGAGATAGTCAAAGGCGACGCTTCCGGATGAGCCGTCTTTCCGGCTCCAGGTTGCGGACACGGGCCGACGACGTCGATCCGGTATCGCATCATGTTGGTTGTCGTCGTCGTCGGTGGTGGCGTCTCGCTCAAACTCGATGGTCTCGACTTTGGTCTCGTCAAAGGTATGGGCTCCGCAGATTTTGGCGTGACGGAAGAGCAGGTCGTCGGATTCGGAGCGGATGAAGTTCCAGGCGTAAGCGTCGGGGCCGCCGGCGGCGATGAAGTCGGTTACTCGATTTTTTGGACGGTGAGCCTTAATTTGATCATGGAATACGTGCATACTCGATATGTTCAACCAATAGGGGATATGTATGTAATGTATATAAACTCACAGGCATCTGGATGAGATTGATTAAGCCGAAAGACTGCACCGTTCTGCAAGATACACGTCAGTACTGATACAGCGACGTTCTCACTCCAAAGCTGACAACCTGCCTTTTTGAAGAAGCCGTATGAATCAAAGGCATCGTCGACGTCTATAAACTTGAAGAAATGGCGTAACGAAGGAAGAGTGCTCTCTCCGATGTGGTATCTGATCTGTCACTGTCAAACGAAGATTCCCCTTCCCCCACTGTCCCCGTTCCTTGTGGTCGCTGACCGGGGAAACTTGTCCGCTTCGAGGACGATGGTGTCGATGCCTTCTCGTGACAGGCAGCAGGCGGCGTAGGATCCGGCGGGACCGGCGCCGATGACGAGTACGGTGCAGCTCTCTGGGACGGCCATGAAGATATGTGTTGTGTGTGTGTGTGTTTCTGTCGATTCAGATGTCAAGTAGAGAGAAGAGTCTCTCAAGCCGACTGACTGACATCCTATACAGCAAGTCAACAGCTGCCTATGTATGTTCATACATACATATGTAACTGCATATACATACAAACAAGGTCGACTACCTCCATCTGCCCCTCAAAGGTAAGCCCTGGCCCTCCCTCTCCCAGCTCTCCCAGCAACAACGGCATCAAGCATCCATCCCTTCACGAGCTAGCCCTTTCCACCACCGGGTTTCCAACCGAGACAATCCGAATGAGACCGAAAGACGTCATCAATGCAATCGATCCTTCGACGAGCAAGTCATTGGTCGGGTGCAACTCGTAGATGCATTGAATGTTACCTCGGTGCAAGTTCCATGGCACGATTTCGCCATAGACCAACTCACATATGTATGTAGTCTTTTGTTCGCATAATGATGGATCTATGTACATACATATGTATGTATGACGCCCTCGGGCCTATTTCCGCTGGTTGTTGTTGGCAATGTAACGGCATATTCGTGGATCAACGGACAAGGTTATTTGGGTTCGACCAGCGAGGATCATGGCATTGCACCGCACATATAGGTGGGTAGGTAGTCTACTATATGTGATACAACCCTTGAGGACGAAAACTTACGGCCAAGGGATTTTTGTCAAGTCTTGTGTGTGTGTGTGTGTGTTAAGGCGAGGACGAATTAGGCATATACTCGGTAGGATTGTTGGTATACATATGTAGGCTCACATATATGTTTGTACGACATATCGTCAGATTCTGGAGCCGGATCAGAGGCATGAGACTGGCAGTATCCAAGTTGGCCGATGAAGCATGAATATTCAGTTCCCACTGGACTATATGTAAAGATCTGTATGTGTATATTTGTGTACATAAAGAGAGAGTATTCATATTTGCCACGGCACCTATTCCTATTAGACACGACATTCCCAGATTTAGGGATACGTACCTAATTACTAAGGCATTTTTCGGGCCGCCCTACTACGCGATATAATGCTAGTACAAGATAGAACGTCACTCGTAGTCCGTAAGTACTTATCTTCTTACTCACCTACGCGCGCGCGCTTTGCGTTTTTTACCTAGTAAAAACGGCAGAAATAGGTAAAGGTAGCCTAGGAAGGTATAGGAAGCTAAGGCAGGTAAAAAAAAGAATAAAGGCGGGCAGAGGTAGGTAGAAAAGATAGATACCTATAGATTACTAGTAACTTTAGATTTCCTACGACTTTATACCGGGTAAGAAAAAGATCTTACTAATCAGGTACGTACCGCTTATTTTAGTGATGTCGTGTCTAATAGGAATAGGTGCCGTGGCAAATATGAATACTCTAAAGAGAAACCCGGATCTGCAAATGAGACAGCTGTTGTCAGACATATATATGTACATACATATATACAGTACACATACCCATGTACGGCGTCTGTATCATCAGGATCAGCTTCCTTTAGCCATTTAGGTATTCGGCTGTCCTTATTTGATGGGTGAAACAAGACAAGGTCGATTAGACTTTAGTCTTTGTCTAACAGATGCGACGGTAATGTGTAATTTTACTTGCAATAGTTTTGATCACGAAACTCTTCCTTTCATCGACTTCATATCATGTCCATACCTATGTATGTATGTATGAAGTATGCATGTACGGATATGTACATATGTATGTATATTATATACACATCTATAGATCTTATCCATCTCTCATCTTGTCATTCTTCATACAATGTATAGTCCTTACCAACATATGTATATACATACATACATACCCAGGCATGCGTATCCTTCCTCTCCTCAAAGACTAAAAGTTGTTACTTCACAACTCCCGTCCCTCATCCGTCACCCTTCAACCTAGTTTCCAAAGTGCCGGGCGGTGGCACAGAAACCGGCATCTGATCTACATACATACATCCCTACACAGAAGAATGCGTTACCACTGGGCCGTCACCCTTCTCCTTTTATGGTTCGACCACACCTTGGCCAGCCTTCCAGCCGGGTCAGACCACGTACCGGCCGGGGGAGATGCCCCCCAACCCCTGACCGACAAGATTCCTCCGCAGCAACCTGCCTCGGTCCGGACTAAGCGGAAAGTATTTCGTTTCTTCGACTCGTCTTCTCCGCCCCCCCCTGGGAAACAGACGCCTTCATCGTCGGGGACGAGACCAGGTGATGACGCAAAGGCACCGCGTAAAGGCTCGACTGTCGACTTCACCCTCACCGATACAGGAGACAGGGGCGTGGCAACGGTGAATGAATATCGCCACGATGTCGTCAACAACGCCCTGCGCAGCCCGATGCTTAGGCAGTCATCTTCTGAGCGTCGAAGCCGGGCTGTTCGCCTCGTGTGTATTCACCTTCCGGACTCCTTCTTCAGACAGATGGCCTCTTCCTCACTTTCAAGAGCGAGAACCGCGATTGCTTTCATCTTGGCCTTTATCCGGGGACATCCGCCACCCGAACCAAGAGAGTCGATAGACGACCATCGACTAAGACGACCGAGTACTCAGTCGAACGGAAGAACGGGATCGTCACTGAGGCGCTGTCGGCGAGACCATATGTCTAGGAAGCCTGTTGCGCTCTATAGAGACTGGCCTCCTCCTTTCCCGGATCCTACCAGGCTTCTACCTCCTCCTGTCCCGACGGGCTGCTCTGCCGATGGCGAGCATTTGTATCAATGGTGGATCTACAAAAGAACTCCCTACGACGATCCCGAACTGCCGGTTCCCGACAGGCCCTTTCAGCTGGTTCCCAAAGTCGGTGGTTTCTATCTTCCGCGGCCGGGATGGATCGGTTCTCGAGTTCAGGACTCGTGCTCGTCTGGTCGAGGTCGGAAGGATATAGAAACGGGATGGCTCCCGGCACTGCCCGACTTCCCCGGCGCGACGGGATCAGCCTGGTGGTTCTCGCCTCCGGAACAGCCCCAAGCATATTCCCTCGTTACACCGACCACGTCTGCTCTCGAAACGGACTCTTGTTTCATCCCAGCTGTAGTCCTTCGGAAGGAGATAGAGCAGAGGGAAGAGCTCGTGTCGATGCTTCAGTTCATGGACTCGCATCCCAGAGATCCCTTGGCTCGACGGGCTGCTAACCTGATATACGACATCTTGTTACTCGTCACGGAGGATATCCCTGCTGGTATGCAAGCTGTAGACGAGGGGTGCTCCAGAGTCGTCGTTCATTACATCATGATGCTTGCGCCTCACTTTGTCGACACATTGATGCAAGTCTGGCATCAGATGAGGGATCAACGGGGCAAGCATCAGAAAAGGGCAGATGAAGGCAACGGTAAATTCTCCCTCCAGTCCGGACAGGCGAGAAGAACGACTCACACTAAGGGTCTTTCATATAGAATCGTCCGGTCTCATCTGCAAGCTGTTGACAATGGATGCACTGCGCGGCTCCCCTGATGCCAATCGTCCCCCTTTAAACGGAATCTACCTGGGTTGCAGCAGTTCAGACAGGTGAGTTTGACGTCCCTTGTATTCGACAACTCATAGCATCTAACGACAAGGGAGATAGAGACATCAGAAACTTGAAACTGGGCAACTTCACCGTAGACCAAATCTGCTCCTTGTTTCCAACCGTTGTTTCCAACGAGAACACCATCAAGCCACTGTCTTCCATCTTTCTCGACTGCAGCAATTCGTCTCCCGAGGAATCAGGTGAAGAATGCTCTGCCGAAGACGACAACCCCCTCGACGAGGACAGCACAGTACTACATGTCCCCCTTCACAGCAACCCCTGGAACGCCCCAGTGGAAAACGACTTCCCCCACAGAGAAGACTGTACCAGCATCTCAGAGATGAAGCTCGGGTTCCAACTCGACGGACACAAACACTCGGGAACGAGTGATTCCATCTATTTCTCCTTTGACGGTTACCGAGAGCAACTGATAGTCACCGAACCATGGGCCGGTTTTCACGACTGGATCACGCTCGATATGAAGCACATGTTCGAAAATAAGACCATCACCTTTAAGGACTTGCGAATGATGCAACTCTGGTCTTACGAGGGCGACATAAAGCGCGACGGCTGGGGTCTCGAAGGTTTGTTCACCTCACTCATTCTCATCTCCAAGCGCTAACACGCCCACGAAAGGACTCAAGCTGAGGGCGAAGTGCTCAAACTCCAAAACAACATGGCAACTCGACAGATACGCCGTGATGCGAACCTGGCTACAACGACCAGAAAGCTGGTCCAAAGCCCTAGTATGGAGCGGCGAAATCTACCACTTCGGATGGCGCGCCTACAGCGAGATGGAATCCTGCCCTACCTTTGACAAGCTCGAGATCAGCGTCTTTCGAGGACCTCAGAACGTTGACTTTTCGGGAGAGTTGGAGGTTCATTTCGGAGATGAGGGGAAGCAGAGGGTGAATCTGAGTGGACAGCTTGGGTTTCAAGACTGGCAGAGGATTGATATCGCTTCGATCTTCAAGAGGCCTTTTATGGCGTTGGATGACCTTTCGAGAATCGGGTTTAAGCAGCTTCAGCCTGATGACGGGGAGAAACGCGGTTGGGGTATTTCAAGTACGTCCATCTTTCCCTCTCCCCTCCCCCCCCTTTTCTTCACTTGATAAGAACAATGAAGCGTGAAGGAAGAAAAAAAGGGGAAAAAGAAACTGGTGATGAAGGCAAAGAAAGGGGTCTAACATTCATTGAGTGAAGCCTTCAGATTAAGAGGCTTCTGCAGCACGTCCAAGAAGCAACTAGGCCTCAACAAATTCAAACAAATCGACACCCCATCACCAACCCTCCAACTATACAGATCCCCAGACCGCACCCTCTTCACCTTCTGGCAAGGAGACGTCAACGCCTTCCACGACTGGGTCATCCTATCCGACTGCACCCGCTTCGACCAGCTCAAGGTGAAGCTGGGGATAAGCGGCAGTCCGAAGAGCAACGAGGCAGACTCGCTCTACGTCTCCTTCGACCCGGACATCAACCATCCTCGACAGCAGTTTCTCGCGTCTCAGCTTAAGCTTGATTGGTGGTATGTCGTTGACATCGATTTGAAGAACATGTTTCGGACGGAGTATATCAACGTTGGTGATATTCGGTTGTTTAGAGTCTTCTCTAAGAGTTATACGTTGAACAACAGCGGAGCTATTTGGAAAGTTACCAGTATGTTTCTCCCTGTCTTTCTTTCACTCATACACGAGAGTTTGTCTAACCTCGCGACTTACAAGGCGTTCACTTCGAGGCCCGTTGCGCCGACGATCACTCAAAGGTCTTCGAGAACTTACAGTGGCATGGCATCGAAGCATGGTTCGGTGGACAGGGGCCGTATGAATTGAAGCGACCAATCAGTGCCGATCGATGGCGCCTGAAAGGCGAGCCCGTGGCTACCACGAAATTCGTTCAACACAATACCCACGATGGAAGCGAGTTTTGAACTCGTACCTTCGAGGCACGTGTTGTGTGTAGGTGGTGAGAGACCACCAAGGGCGTTGAATCGTGTTGTTGAGGGGGAACATGACCAAGGCCTGTATGTTTTACCTTTGACTGACTCGCTCGTTTCCCTATGTGTGTACTATTGGACAGAGTGATCGGTAAAAGCAGATGCCATCTTTATCTGCTATACCACCTTTATATCCAGCATTCACCCTGCCCAGCCCTTCCGAGCCCGTGCCATCTAGAGAAACTTGCTGTCCTTGACAACATAAAGGTCAACATACTTGTCAATCGGCGTCGAGTCGAGCCGGCCATGGTCCTCGTGAAGCTTGACGAGCTCCTCAACCCTGCTCTCCGGCATGTGAGGTGCCAGATGCCGCTTGTACTTGGCCAAGATGGCACCCTGAGCCTCTTCGCGTCGCTGGCGATGGCCGAGGGGCACCTCGACGGCCACCTCGTCCAGAACGGTGCCGTCGTTGAGCGTGACGGTCAAGGCATTCGAGATGCTGCGTAGCTGAGGGTCGTGATAGTCTTTGGTGTACTGCGGATCCTCGACGCACTTGATCTTCTGACGAAGAGACTCGACGAGCTCCGATGTGGCGGCCTCGCTGCCATCAACGTAGTCTGCGGCTGTGAGGCGGCCGAAGACGAGCATGACGGCGCACATGTACTGAATGCAGTGATCTCGATCCGCAAAGTTTTCCATGGGCTTGAACTGTTTGTCGATGATGCGAACACAGGCTTCATGGGTGCGGCAGGTGATGGATTTGATGTCGGCGGCCGACTTCCCCATCTTCTTCAGTTGATGATGAATCTTTTCGGAGGCTTCGACAGCCGTCTGCGAGTGGAATTCGGCTGTGCGGTTTCATCGGTCAGGTCAGCGGTCCGTAGCACGGTAGGTACAGCGTGTAAGCTGTTGGACGTACCCGGGTAAGAAACCTTGAATAGGACATTCTCCATGACATAGCTGCCATAGGGACGCTGAAACTGGAACTTTTTGCCCTTGAATAGAACTTCATAGAACCCCCATGTCGGAGCGGAGAGGACAGTCGGAATGCCCTTCTCGCCCTTCAAGACCCTCAGGGCTAGGTTGACGGCACGCTGGCAGGCGTCACCAGCAGCCCAGGACTTTCGAGACATGGCATTGGGGGCATGACGGTAAGTGCGTAAGCTCTGACCGTCAACCCAGGCCTGCGAGACGGCGTCGGCGATCTGGCTCTGTTCGAGACCGAGCATCTTCGAGACGACGGCGGCGCTGGCGACCTTGACGAGGACAACGTGGTCGAGACCGACGCGATTGTAGGAATTGAGCAGCGCTAGACAGCCTTGAATCTCGTGAGCCTTGATCATGGCCTCGAGGACGTCGCGGACAGTAAAGGTACGACCGCCAGCCAGAGTCGAGCCGGTACCGGCCTGGTTGGTACGATTGATCCAATCGGCTACGGCAAGGATGGCGCCCAGGTTATCTGAGGGATGACCCCATTCGGCAGCCAACCAGCAGTCATTGAAGTCGAGCCAGCGGATCATGGTCCCAATGTTGAAGGCACCATTGACGGGGTCCAGGACATAGGGCGTGCCAGGCACTCGAGTGCCATTGGGGACGACGGTGCCGGGAACGATGGGACCGAGAAGCTTGGAGCACTCGCTGAACCTCAATCCTTCGAGACCGCAACCGAGAGTATCGAGGAGGATAGAGCGGGCAGTGGAGAACTGCAAAAAAAAAAGACGCGGATCAGCTCAAGGCCCTTCCTCCGAAGCTCTGGCAGATGAACCGACGGCCAATTCAGAGTCAATCTTCTTATTGGCAACGTAGTCGGCAATATCTTGGATCTCGCCGTCGAAACGCTGGAGATACGAAGACGACATGGCGGCGGCGGCGAACGATTTGGCAGCCGAAGTGCTGAAACTGCTGCGGGCCGAAGAACGGGCAGCGAATACGCGGGACAATGGAACGGAGGAGAAGGGGCGCAACCGCTTCAACGCCGTCGTCCGGAGAAGACTTGGGCTCACGGCAGACATGACAGCTTCGGAGCGAGGTTTTTGGCGGTATCGTGGCCGCCGGCTAGAACTGGCGAGGGGTAACAGGCCGACAGATACTAGGCCACCGAGTTTGGGCGACGGTTAACTGCCGGTAGTGCAATGATAGCCGACGCATGCCGAGGTGAGGTCGGCGAAACTGTTGGGCCGATGAGCCGTGATCTCAGCATCTCATGTACTATCGATGGTCATGGAGGTGTATGTATGTGCGAATAGTCGGACACGTTGTCAAAGGTTAGGTTGGATGGTAAAGCAGCAGCGTTTTGTTTGGTGTGATCTATCCGTACCCATTCATATTATACAAGGGATGAATGCTAATGGCGTGTTCAACGTCTGTCGTCTCGTTTATGACTTATAAAGGTAAAATAGACGAATATGCGACGGACGACATCTGTAACCAGGGCGAGATGCCTTTTCATGATGACAGGCTGTATCCGTATCCGTATGTATGTAAGTAAAACTCGCAGCTGAACTCGCCCATGTCAACCAACTTCTCATGAGGGATGAAAATAAGGGGTGGGAAGGGGAAGGGAAAAATAAACAGGGGTGTGTATCCGTAGCGGAAGAACTGTCTCTCATGGTCGTCAACAATTTCCGTCTAAAAAAATGGCGATCCAGGCCAGTCGGACACGGAGACTGTCATCTGACGCGGCGATTCACACTCTCGCCCGCAGGCCCGTCTGATCGAAGACTGAAAAGGGCGCCAGCCATGTCATATATGTCTGTATGTATGTAGGTAGGTAGGTAGGCAGACGGGATGGCAAGTATTTCGGCAATGACATAACCGTTGATTCCTTTGCCGAGAGAGGGGGGGGGGGAAAGGGAGGAGAAGAAATAATACATAATAATAAGGTGCGTGTTGCAATCTGGCTGAGACGTGTGGCGCCTGTATAAAGGATGCACGTACATATGTACATACATATGTATAAACCGTCTACAGTATCCGGATGTCTGCATAGTAATGAGTGTCTAGGTAGATATGAATATATGGGTGTGGGTTGCTAGGAAGAGGGTGCTTCTCTTCTCTTCTCTCTCTCTCTTTCTCTCTCCTTTCGCCTACGCATACTCTGTAGATATACACGTTTGTACAGTGTGTGAGTGTTTGTGAGGCCATGAGCGAGCTTCCGTCCTCCATCCATCCCCCACCAATATTGTAGAGGCCTGGATACAGTGTGCGTAAACTTTCGCAGGCATTCTTCCTTTGCACGGTCCCCCTTATTAGTATGTAGATACTAGCTGCTGACTGATGACCGTGAGTCAAATTGGCATGCTATCCATCCATCTCCCTCCTATTCCTCTCTCTGTCTCTGTCCTCCCCTCTCTCCTCTCTCTCTCATCATCCTCCTCTTCCTTCTCTTACATACGGCGCACACTGTGCCCCCGTAATATAAGGAAAACGTGCTCGATCCCAGGCTAGATGGATCCGACTTTGCCATCGGTCACAGAGCAATTGCCATGCCTTTCTCTTATGATATTCTTATTCCCCTTTCCCCCGCCCCCTCTCCCTATCTCCGGGAAGTTGCCGTGTTTGCAGAGGGCAGAAGATTTCACTCTTCTTCCTTAGAGAGAGAGAGACAAGCAAAAAAAAGAACTCGCTACGACATGGGATACTAACATTTCTCTCTCTCTCTCTCTCTGTAAAGACTTCACACTCTCTACATACTTACCTGCTCTCTCTTACACCACTACTACTACTCTACTCTTACAACTTCGATACCGCCATCTTTACCCATCTCCTCTCAATCGCCGAATTACCCAGAACAGAACCCTCATCTCAAACGCAGGCCGTCATCGCCCCCCCCCCCGCCCGCGCCCCCCCAGTCCTGTCGCCACGCGCCTCGATCTAGCCGGCATCCGCAACCACCGCCCATCGTCCCTTGTTTTGGAGTCGCAAGCGCGCGGCCCGTTCCATCTCAATGCTGTGCCTGTCTTTTTTTTTATTTCATTTTTATTTCTAACCATCGTACTTTGAGCTGGATATCAAGTCTTGGCTTGGTCCCTTTCACTTCGCTCCTTACCCTCTCCATACAAACATGCCTGCCTACCTACTATTTCTTTCAACACCCCTCCTTCATCACCACCTTCTTCCCTTCCATCCCCCCCCCCCCCCCCCCCCCCCCCCCCCCCCCCCCCCCCCCCCCCCCCCCCCCCCCCCCCCCCCCCTCCCCCCCCCCCCCCCCCCCTCCCCCCCCCCCCCCCCCCCCCCCTTTTCTTCCTCGCCTCCAATCTCTGACGACATCGATTTCCTTAGTAGACTGACCGGCCCAACCTTCCTGCCTATCCGTTGTTTTTTGTTTTCCTTGATAAGACCACTTATACCTGCTCTTTGCATTTCGTTCCATCATACACCTCCGTCGTCGGAGTCTTCCATCGTAGCTGTCATCTCTACTTGCAGCCACCGACTCCAAAGTGGAAATAAAAGACTCTATTCATCGTTCGTCTCCTCACACTCTTCTCTCTGTACCACCTGGAATACAGACCGGCAATGAGTGCCAGTAATAAAATAATCGTCTATCTGCTGAGGCGAGACCTACGCGCTACGGACAATCCCATTCTTCACTACCTGGCGACATCGTCAGACCATGGCTTCACTCACCTTCTACCCATATACGTCTTTCCATCGCGTCAGGTTGAAGTGTCCGGCTTTCTTCGTTCGGGTCAAGAGTCGCCGTACCCTCCTGCGAGGAGTTTAGTCGGTGGATACTGGCGATGCGGTCCTCACCGCGCCAAGTTCACCGCACAGACTGTCTGGGACCTCAGGAACAACCTACAGAAACTGGAAAGCGGGCTTGTCGTTCGCGTCGGCGAGATCAGGGACGTCGTGGAACATCTAATATGCGACCTTGAGAAGAGCGAATCGTCCAAGCCAGCTGCTGTGTGGATGACCGAAGAGGTGTCGTGGGAAGAGAAACAGGAGCAAGACGAAGTCGCTGCCGTGTGCTCAGACCATGCAGTCGAGTTCAAGTTGTGGCCTGACGAGAAGTACTATGTCGATGAGTGAGTTCTCAGCTCTTACAGTCATGTGTCGACCCATCTCTAACTTCTTCTCAGTCGCGACACTGGCTTGTCGTCTCCAAAGGACTTGCCAGATGTGTTCACGACATATCGCAAGTCGCAGGAGCCTCTCCGTGATCGACCTCGAACGGCTTTGCCGGCTCCGGACCGATCCGCCTTGCCTCCTCTCCCCCCCATTGATACCATTCCCAAGCAACACGGTCCGTTCGACGTTCCGGACTCGTATGAGGAGATCGAGGCCAATTTGCTCAAGCCCCTTGACGACATCCTAGCAGATCCGCCATCCTTCCCTGACGGGGCAGAGTCTGCACATCCATTCAAAGGTGGCGAAGGTCCTGCTCAAGATCGTCTTCAACATCTTCTCAAATCTGGAGCCGTCACGAGCTACAAAGCCACCCGCAACGGCCTCCTGGGCGCCGACTTCAGTACCAAGTTCTCTGCCTTCCTCTCCTTGGGCAGCATAAGCGCTAGACAGATTCATGAGGCGCTCTTGAAATTCGAAGATGGTCAAGATGCAGCATACGAGGGCGCTGAAGGCTACGGTGGTGGTGAAAATGAAGGGACCAAGGGCATCCGCTTTGAGTTGCTGTGGCGTGATTACATGCGTCTTTGCACGTCCAAGTTTGGCCGCAGACTGTTCAGCTTGTCCGGCTTCACCCAAGACAAAAAGTACGGCAGCAAGTGGAAATCGGCCGAGAAGAAGATGGCGTCGACGAACCAAACGCCATCTCCGGTCGAGGTCGCCAAGCTGTTGGATCGCTTCCACAGGGGCAACACCGGCATGGGACTCATCGACGCGTCGCAGCGGGAGCTCTTCCTCACGGGTTACACGTCGAACCGCGCTCGACAAAACGTCGCCAGCTTCCTGGCCAAGCACCTCGGCATCGATTGGCGGTACGGAGCAGAGTGGTACGAGATGATGCTCGTCGACTACGACGTTTCGTCCAACTGGGCCAATTGGCAATATGTGGCTGGAGTTGGCAACGATCCCAGAGGAGATGCCCGAATCTTCAATCCGGTCAAGCAGGCTTTCGACTACGATAAGGAAGGGACCTATGTCCGTTCCTGGATGCCCGAGCTAAAGGATTTGGAGAAGCCGGAGAATGTATTCCAAGTCTGGACAACGAGCCCAGAAGACCTGGAAAGGACGGGATTGGCCGACAACATTATGGTAACGGATCCCTTGAAGCGCATAGACTTTAAACTTGATCGCAAGCCTCGCAGCTCTCGTCGATCCTTCCCGCGCAAACGCGGCGGTCAAGGTCGTGGAGGTGGTGGTGGCGGCCGTCGAGGAGCCAACGGCGGAAGATCCCACGGTGGCGGCTCAAAACAAGGGGCGAACCGTGATCACAGTTCCAGCGAAGCTTCTCCCAGCGGTTCGGGAAGTCATGCCACACCTGATCATTGGGATCATCATAAGAATGGCAAAAACTACACGACACAAGGTCGTCAGAACATGTCTCCCCATGACAAACATCACTATCCCGGCAGGCAGATGTATGCCCCTCCGCATGGCTTCCAGGGAGGCTGGTACCCCGAACAGTTCATGCGCGGCCGTGGGGGGCACTACGGCTACTCCCGAGGTGGTGATCGACGATGGTACGTTCCCAGGCCGCAGTTCCGGGAAGGGTATCACCACCCGCCGCCTTTCGGACCTGTGACGACTTATCCTATCATGCCGCCGGGTCCTCATCAGTGATGATTATTAGTGATGAGTTGCTTTTCAGTCTTTCTCTTGTTGGGTTTATGGGTGTGTTTTTTGTTGTGGAGAGGGATTGGGGAATAAGCAAAGGTTATAGGGAATCGGTATCAGTCGAGGAGGAGGCGAGGCAGCTTTCATCTTAAATTGTAGTATCAGAAGCGTAGTGACTTTATCGAATAATAAGCGGTGAAAGTTGAGGCAGGTGGGCATAATCGGTAGTCAGCGGTATGTGCAATGCAGTGGCTTTGTTCAAACAAGTCTTCATATTGTGAAAAAATTGTGAATTTGCTACACAGCTCAATGACCATGTCCGATGTCGTCACACCGACCATGTCCAGTCTCGTAGTAGTAACCGCAACACCGTTCCATCCTCAAATCACATGATACACCAAAAAAGCAGCCACACGTCATCTCACATGCCATACTTCCTATCCTTGTCCTTGATGGGAAAGTCAGAGCCGGTGGTGGCCTTGTACTTGTCACGGATGAAGTCGGATATAGCTTCGTCCTTTGCCTGCTCTGCCGCAGACTCGTTGCTCTGATCGCCCTGGCCGAGAACTTTTTCCTGGAACATGTCGACGGCTGCATGGCGAGATTGGGGGAAGGTTAGTTGCGCGGTGGGAAAAAAGTTTATGTTATAGTGGATGGATGGCGCGAGTGTATTTGATCTTGGGTGGTTGGAAGAAGGAAAGAAGACGGATAGCGTTTTTGGGAAGAGATGCGGAAAAGGGTTGAGTGTGGTAATAAGGGGTTGGGGGGTGTGTTTTGACTTGCCTTTGTCGAGTGCGTCTTCGTTCTCTTCGCCTCGTTTGCCGCCGCCGGCTAGGTTGTTGAACTTGTCCATGATGCCACCTCCGCCTCCTTGATTGGCCTTATCGTTGTTGTTGTTGTTATTGTTGTTGTTGTTATTGCCGGTGAAGCTGCTAAACTTGTCCATGAGACCACCTCCGCCTCCTTGGCTTTCTTTGTTGTGGTTATTGCCGCCGCCGGCGAAGTTGTTGAACTGGTCCATCAGACCATTTCCCCCTTCTTTGTTGTTGCTGCCGCCATTGTTGTTATTGCCGCCGCCACTGCTGTTGTTGTTGCTGTTGCCGCCCATGGCACTGGTGGCCTTGGTGATGAAGTCATCCATGGTTTTTACGACTTCCTGCAGAGGGATAGGAGTATGCAAGATGCAGTGCCGGCTCGTCGATCCGGCCTTGGGCGACGAGATGATGCGGGGGGGGGAGAGGGACTGTTTCAGATGTTGTAGGGTAGGTCCCTGTCTGATGACTATGACGTAACGAGGATGCTGCAGTGGGTATGTATTATTTGCACACATCTGTTGTGCGAATTACCCCGCCGACCTACGATAGCATCGTAAATTCTCGTGCACGACCTTGGGCATAACAGATCGCTATCGCCGTGCAGGCGATGATAAGTAAAGATCAAGGCGTGCAGTTTCTATAAGCAGATTCAATACGTTAGATCAATATACTGGGAGAGCTTAGCAGATCTATAGAAAGATTCGGCGTCTTGCCTTGATAACCAAGCCTGGAACTTCCTCCTATAGGTTCATCGTTCTGGTCGGAGGAAGTCGAGAAACACGGAGATGCTCGAGATGTATCGAGTCTCGTTCGGAATCACTACTCGTAGCTGAATAGAAATCTAGGCCTTGCTCAGACCACACGTACCTCGTCGGACAGTTACGATGCTTCCACTCCTGGGTTTCGAAATCCTCGTCTCTGCCAGCCGACGCCTACCTGGCAGCTGGCAAACGAACGGGTAGCCTGTAACATATTTTTCTAGCGAGAAGCTATAGGGCTATTGCTGCTATACTACAGGCTCTGGCAGTTGGAAGGTCTTTATAGTCCTTTCCTTGCACGCCTTCTTCAACCCACGTTTTTCTTTCTCCCACTCATTTCCAGCTTCTTTTCTCCCATCCAAAGTTCCTCTCTTCTGTTTCTTTCCACTCATCGTCTGCCACACATCTCAAGCCTTTGGTGGCCATCACGATAAGGGACACGTCTTACCTTACTTTCAAACAGAGATAGAGAGATACTGACGCTTCCACTTCTTGCTCGGATCATCTTCATCATCATCATCATGTTGACTTCGCCCGCCTGCGTCAGAGATCCCCATCTCACAGGTGATCGCCTCCGAAGCCTCATCTACGTCGTCAACCCTACGGCCGAGCACACGCACACCGTCATCTTACTTCACGACGTCGGTTCCAACGGCTCCATGTTCGGTCAAGACCTCCTAAGGCTCGGTCGTACTTCGTCTGGCAAGACACTCGACTGGCTCTTCCCAGGCGTGCGATTCGTCTTCCCCACTGCCCTTCGTCGCGCCTGCAATGCTCTCGATCAGCTCCGCGTCAGCATGTGGTTCAACATGGCCCGCCTCAACGACCCCTGCTTCCGGCAGGACCTGCAGCGAGATGGCATGACCTCTTCGTCTCGGCAGATCATCAACCTCATCCGCGGGGAGATGAGAAGGATCCCGGCTGACAAGATCATCATCGGAGGACTCGGTCAGGGAGCTGCCATGTCTCTCGTTGTCTTGCTCGCCCTCAGCTTCAGGCTCGGCGGCGTCATTGGTATGAGCGGCTACCTGCCGTTTTGGTTCGAACTGCAGATGTTGACCTCTGAGGATTCTTCCGACGAGGAAGGGGAGGAGGATGACGAAGACGAAGACGACGACGACGACGACGAAGATGATGATGACGACGACGACTACGAAGATGAAGATGACGGCGCCGAGGAACGAAGTGAGCTTTGCAGAAGCATCTCACCTTCGCTTGAACCATGCGTCCAGGCACAGCTCTTCGTCAGGCAGCTCCTGCACCTCGGCGTGCCCGAGAACCCGTCTAGAGAGGTGACATCTGCCGGCACGCCCATCTTCCTAGGCCATAACGATAACATTGAAGCAGTCCCGCTTCGACAGGGTGAGCAGGCCGCCTACACCCTGGAGTCGATCGATTACCAAGTACGATTTAGGTACTACCATCGAACGGGACAGGGTTACCAGGTTTCCCTTCAAATTGACGGCGTAGTCGGCTTTCTCCGCTCCAGAGTTGGATTGACCCCCCGACAGGAATAGTCTGACGGCTTTCGGAGACCAGAGACGGTTCTCTCTTTCTCTTCTTCTGTTCTTCTTCTCCTGTTTTTTTTTCGACGCGCTGAATCGGTTCCTATCATGGCTCTTTTTGCAGGGTTGGAGGTGATGAATATGCCTCCTCCCCCATCTTCCCCTTCGCGTTATACTCGACAAAGAACAGACGCGTCCTGGACATTTTCCTCAAGCGGCTCGTTTTCAGGGGGGTGAGTACACTGCAGATGCCCCTCCCCCACGTCATGGTTGACGAAGAGAGAAACAGGCGTGTTCATGGCGGTTCATGTGTGCGCCACGTTTTATCGTTTGCTTATAACGACTATCGAGTCATCTGGCTTTTAGTCTTCAGAGAGGAATTTACTGTGATTTACAACAAGCTCTTTGGTGATTCTTCTCCTCTTTCACGCGTGTCTTGAGAGGTCGTGGTCGTAGACACACGCGAGATCTGGTCTGAGCGCTGGTATGGAAGCTAAAGGGCGAGATCTTAAGGGCAAGGTCTGGGGCATCCCCTAGTCTTTTGGCTTATCGCTGAGATCGATACTAGCGGGAGTCTCGAAAGTCGATCTCCGAGTCTTGATCTTTAACCAAGGTTGAGAGGGTGGTGCTCGCTTTTGAGGCTCCCTCTCGCCTAGTAGATAGTCGATTCCATCTAGAATTTGAAGAGCGTTGGAGCTGCGTTGATTGATGAGATATAATAGTACGACTCAATAGTTTCCCCTCGCTCACGAGACATTAGCGAGGGTGAGAGACTTGCTAGTTTCGTTGTCTCATCTCCAGCCACATGGCATGATAGGGCCAGTATGTAATTAGAGAAGAGTCGACTATCTCTGCGCATACAGGGCTACTGGTATATAAAGAGTCCGTAACGAACCGGCGGAAGCAGCAAGCACTTTCATCATCGACGACACACACACACACACACACACACACACACACACGACTCGAAGTCATACAGAGACACACAGACGCAAGCACTCACTCGCAGCAGAATGAAGTTCGCAGCCGCCTTTTCCCTCTCCCTGGCCGCGGTGGCCGTAGCCCACATGTCAGGCAACCAAGCCGGCGTCGTGGCGCGGGATACCCTCCTGGAACCGCGCGGACTGCTGGAGCCTCGGGGGAAGTGCAGCGACAAGAGGGAAAAGTCGGATAAATGCGAAGGGAAAATGGTCGGGGAGATGAAGTCGTTTAAGAGATGGTGAGATTTCCTCTATTCTTTCGTGAAGCGGATGCGACTGTGACAACTCTCCGTATTACCATCACTCTGTATACCTGCGTAACTGACCTCATCTTCGACTACTATAGCAAGAATATGGAAGGCGGATGCTGCGCCAAGAAGAGCGATGGAACAGGTGGTATGGACGTCTCGAAAGGTGGAGACCGTTCTGATTGTGAATATTGCTTCAAGGGGAAGTGTAGTTAGTTGATGATGCTGAAGAGGAAGCAAAGGGAGGAGGAGGAGGAGGAGGAGGAGGAGGAGGAATGTTAAGGGGAATGATGATGATGATGATGATGATGATGGTCAAGGGTGAATAATGACGTGCATGAGAGATGATAAGAGCGTAACTGAATAATACACCTTTAATTGAAAAGAGGCATTTTCCCAATGGCGTTCGAAACGGATTCACTGAGTTTCCCAGGGTTACGGTATGTGAGCATCTCTTCGGAGGTGCATCCACGTTTGTGAAGAGTGCTACATAGAACTGCTTTAATTGATGAATATGTGCGGAGCATGAAACTTCGTATAGCACGCCTTAATTCTCTCTTCCTCTTCAATGAGACATTGGCAAAGGGCACATGTTGTATGGTTGGTTTCCTGTCTCATTACTTGTCACAGCTTGTGGAGACAGACAGTCTGTTGGCGAAGACTTCACAGTATGGCTGCTTCCTGTCTCATTGCCTGTCACTGTAATCACAGTCGTGGAGATTGCTGTCATCACAGTCACGGACATTGGTGTCAAGTGTCAACGACCCTTGCAGTCTTTTGGTATAAAGAGCCCAACTCAGCCTGGCGGACCAGCAGAACTTGGCCGGACCAACTTCGACGACATACGCAGACGCTTCCGAAGAAACAACACGACAATGAAGTTCTTTACCGCCCTCGCCCTGTCCCTGGCGACAGTAGCCATGGCCAGTCCATCCAACGACGAACCTGGCGTCATGGCGCGGGATAACGTGCTGGAGCGTCGCGGAAAGTGTAGCGGAAACAGGGAAAGTTCAGATAAATGCAGCGGAAAGAAACTCGGACCTCAGAACGCCTTCCACAACTGGTAAGTCTCTTTCTTTCTTCTGCAGACAAAGCGAGCCCGATGACTCTTTGGTCTCGGTCTCTCTGTTGCTGACGTAGCGTCCGCTGACTTTGACTTTCCATCGTGATAGCAAGAACAGAGATGGAAGATGCTGCTCGAAGAACAAGGATGGAACAGGTGCCCTAGACGCCTCACAAGGCCAAGGCCGTGAGGACTGTGGCTTTTGCTGGACGGGAAAGTGTAGGGCTTGAGAAGGGAATAGAAAAGGGGGTGACGAGTGTCAGGGGGGAGTCTGACGAGGGGTGAAGACGTCGCTGCAATATGAGAAGAACATAGATATGTACCTCGGTATGTTATAAAGATCACTTTCAGCTTGACTCCTGTCGAAAGGCCAACCACTCTTCCCTGAGAAGCAGGAAGACTTGCCGGGTACGCATTCGCCGTACAGTCTGCTTTGTTTCGCCCCCAAAGTCCGGAACCCGAGTCCAAGTTTCCTCTTTGTTGTCCATTATCTCTAGACTATCGGTTCGTATGTCTTAGCATTGAAAAGGGGAGATGAAAAGATCGCTGGATAACCTCAAATCATCTGAAGCGGGTATGGCTGAGACAGCTTACGAGACTTCATCTCTCTCGTCGGCGAATGTGTCAACAGCCATGGCGCTTCGACGCCCCTTTTCAAGGATCTGGGGGACATTGAGAGTAAATCTTCGAGACACATGTGTCGAATATGTTGGTGGACGTGAAGCAAGCCACTATCCTTTCAGTTGGGCAACGCCATGTCTATCCCATCACAGTGAAGACAAATGAGAAGTCAATTGCGGAGAGTTGGTAGTAAACGGGACAAGAGTTTCCAGCTTAGCTACAAGTGCAGCAGGCAAAGAACTCCATGACCATCATCAACCTGTCGTTGGGGCCCGAGTCAATATCGACAGCGGCTCGGCCCGCTAGGAAGCTTTGATGGAGATGGGAGGAATAACGTTTTAAGCAGGATGCAGCTAAAGGTAAAATGTACTTAAGCGGATAGCAAGCTCACGTGATGGTAGCTGTGGAGACAGCTACTGATAAGATAAGCAGAGCAAGCCAACTGACTCAACCCGTTAGGCCATTACAGGAGTCTATAGACATCGGACCTCAATATAGCGACAACTCCTCGACCAGGCCGGAGATTATGGCGAGCAGCAGCCAAGAACTGCTTCGTCGGCCTCTTTACGGTATCTTCGTCTTGCGCTGCTCTTCCCGGTTGTCAAAATCAACGCGATGCTGACTCCAAATAACGATAGTATACCATCTTCCAGCCCAAGTTTTAGAGACGTTAAAGGTCAAAGACGCCGACCTTGACGACGAACGAGAGGAAGATGAGAGATCACACCCGACATCACCACGCGAGGAGGAAAAGCCCGCCGAGGGACCCGTCGGTGCCTTATCATGCTCTCTATGCGTCGTGACCTTCGCCGCTGTCGAAGAGCAACGCAGCCATCTCAAGTCCGACTTTCACCAGTACAACCTCAAGCAGAAGCTGCGAGGGAAGAAGCCCGTCTCCGAGCCAGAGTTTGAGAAACTGGTCGGCGACTTGGACGAGTCTCTGTCTGGCTCCGATTCTGAATCCGAGGACGATGAGCAGGAGTCGACCCTCACCGCTCTCCTGAAGAAACAGGCCCGGCTTGCGGATCCGAGCGGCGATGTAGACGGCGCGGCGGACGAGGCGGGGGCTCGGAGAAGAGGAAAACCTCCTCTTATCTGGTTTAGCTCCGACCTTCTCCCCGAAAAGACGTACTTTGGTCTCTACCGGGCCGTTCTTACGGACGAAGAGCAGCGCAACTCTGATGTTCTTGAAGTTCTGAGGGGAAAGCAACTCGCTCCTATTGCGGCGCCCAACCCTGCCGCGCCGCCCCTGGCTTACAAGGGACCTCATGTCTTTCTCTGCATGATCGGCGGCGGCCACTTCGCTGCCATGATTGTCTCCCTTGCCCCTCGGCCGGCCAAGGGACCTACGTCGATGGATAGGGAGGCTACCGTGCTGGCGCACAAGACATTCCATCGTTACACCACCCGGCGGAAGCAAGGAGGCTCCCAGTCGGCAAACGACAACTCCAAGGGCAATGCCCACTCCGCAGGCTCCAGCTTGCGTCGCTACAACGAGCTGGCCCTCGTGCAAGACGTACGAGCCCTGCTCGCTGATTGGAAGGCACTTCTGGACACTTCAGAACTCCTATTTGTTCGCGCTACCGGATCTACGAACCGTAAAACGTTGTTTGGGCCCTATGATGGGCAGGTTCTGCGGCACAGCGACAACCGACTTCGTGGCTTTCCCTTTAGCACAAGACGAGCCACGCAAAAGGAGCTCATGCGGTCCTTTATCGAGCTGACGCGTCTAAAAGTCCGGGAAATTGATCTGTCCAAGAAGGTCGAGGTCGAGCAAACGGCGTCTGCGTCGGCGAGTGCTCCTGCTGCCAAGTTGGCAAAACCCAAGCCTTCAAAAGAGGAGGAAATAGCGCTCCTACATAGCGGACAACTCCAGGCATTCGTTCGACGGTCAAAGCTCCCTGCGCTACTCACCTATCTCAAAGCCAACGAGCTAAGCCCAGACTTCGAATTTCAACCGCGTGAGCAGCATCAACGCGCCCCTCGGCCGTTGCATCTTGCGGCGGCTCAAAACTCAGCCCCGATGGTGCTTGGGCTATTGACCAGAGCAGGTGCCGATCCGTGCATCAAGAATAGCGAGGGGAAGACGGCTTTTGAGCTCGCGGGAGATCGGTCGACGCGGGACGCTTTTCGAGTCGGTCGATCGGAGCTCGGCGAGAGCAGATGGGGGTGGGAAGCAGCTCGGGTGCCATCGGCCATGAGCAGAGACGAGGCCAACCGAAGAGACGAGCGGGAGAAGAGGGAGGCGGAGAAACAGGAGTCGGAAAGGCGTGGGGCCGAGGAGGAGCGGCTTCGGGTCGAGGGGCCGAGAGTGTCGGACGCGAAGAAAGCGGGTGCCAGCACTTTGGCTGCGGCAAGGACGAAGACGCCTCAGGAGCGGAGGGAGGAGGAGACAAGAGGACTGACGCCGGAGATGGGGATGAAGCTTGAACGGGAGAGAAGGGCGAGGGCGGCGGAAGAGCGGCTGAGGAGGATGAGGAGCGGCCAGTGATGAGACTGTTGCGTTTCGCGAAGGACGACGGTGGACGGTCGGTTTCGAAGGCAAGAGAGCTTAGCAGCGAGCTGTCGGTATTGCTTAGGAAGCTGCCAGGTCCGAAACTCTGCTCTCAGTGTCTGTAAATAATGGTAGAGAGTAGGGGGAGAAGATAGGGGGTTGGGTCGGATGACGAGGGAGCAGTTGGGAATGAAGCCTCGACAGCAAAACAATTACGAATCATGAGCGACCGATGTTGACTAAAGAAGAAGAAGAAGTGATGACCAGTAGAAAGCGACCGTCAGAAAATGTAGGACGGTCTTCAGCAATCCGATGTCGAATAGGGGTCGTTCGAGGCGCCGTCGGTAGCAAAGGCGCTAGAGCAGTCTACTGCAGGTTTGTAGCTGGACCGTAGACGCGGTAGGGGAGCCGTTGGCAGAGTAATGTTTAAAAGGGCGTTGGAAACTAAGAGGCTTATTGCAAACCCCTGGGTAAGGTCGAAAACGGAGGACTGGGAACGAACTGTCTCGGTGGATGATCCAGGGGGGGGGGGGGGGTTCGGCAGTACGCAGATAACTGCTCCGTACGGGAGACGGCTCTTTTCAAGATGTGAGAGGCCATCTAGTGTAGTGTTTGAGGATGGAGAACGGTCGGCGGATAGGTAGTGGACGGGGAGAGGTCGGTAGCGGAGCCTTCGGGGCGGGAGACGGGGATGACCAAGGGGAGTCGGCAGTACGCATTCAACTGCTTCGTACGGGAGGCGGCTCTCTTTAAGATGCGAGAGGGTATCTAGTGTACTCTTCGAGGATGGAGAACAGTCGGCGGATAGGTGGTGGACGGGGAGCTGTCGGTAGCGGAGCCTTCGGGGCGGGAGATGGGGATAACTAAGGAGGGTCGGCAGTAGGCAGTCAACTGCCAAGCAAGAAAGGCGGCTTTCTTTAAGATGCGAGAGGCCATCTAGTGTAGTAATAAAGGTTGGAAAACGATCGGCGTATCGGCAGTGGACGGAGAGCGGTCGCTACCGGAGCCTTTCCGGGGTGGGAGACGGGGAGAGCGATGGATGAAAGATTTTCGCAAGCCGACCGTCGAAGCTTCGCGAGCAGTGGACTGTCAAGGTCGCAGAGCTGTCGGCGGCGGATGCGGAGGGGCGACCGGCGAAGGGCGGAGGGCCGTCGGCGGAGAGAGACGAGGCTCGGTCGGCGGCGGAGTCTCGGTCGGCGGCGGGAGGGTTGGACGGCGGCGGAGCGTCGTGGTCGGTGGAGAGTCGCGAGACATCGTCGGCAGTAGGATACTGACAGGAGGAGCTGGTCGGTCGGTGGTAGACAGGTGTTGAAGCGAGTAAATGGCAGTAGACACTCTGGGAGCGATCGAGGCTGAAGGAAGAGGGAGGAGTTTTTTGGGCTGGGTTGGACTGGATTGGGTAGGGTTGTGCTGGTTTAGGCAGGGTTGTGTACGTACGATGAAGCCTACCTAAGCGAGACAAAAGGAAATAGGTACTGAAGATGAGCACACAGTATTGAAGAGCGAGCGAGCAGCGGCTACTAGCTGACGGACGACCATGGGCGAATACGAGGAAGTGGTCGTCTAAGACAGACAAAACTTGATGGCAAGGCATCACAAGACCTCACTCGATAGAGACAGACGATGAACAGGCGGTGCACGATGGAGATGGGCGAATTGCGGCTTTGTCCCGGGGAAGTTTCCGGTCAGGGGTGTTGGAATTCAGCTACTACATGGCTGACTACGGTATTCTCCCATGCGTCACACACTCTCCCAGCCAGGGCCGCACAGCTAGACGTGGTCAGACTGTCGATGAACGGCCATGTCGGCGGAAGAGACAGTTTTGGTGGGAGGAGGAAGAGAAGGGGGAAGAAGAGAAAGAAGAAGAGGAGGAGGAGGAGGGAGAAGGAGGAAGACCAGAGAAAGGAGGGGAGGGGGAAGAGCCGCTCCCCCGTTCCATTCTCCCCCCATTGCCCCCCCTCTGTCTATCACAGCTGATGCACAGTCTCCAAGTGAAGCACCGTCAGTCTCTTCCCCCCCCCCTGTCTTCAATTCCTTTGACCATCGCTCTCGACAGTGATCATGAACCGCCCAAGTGGACCACAAAGTCCCTCGGAGTCATTCTCGACCTCGACCTCGTCACGAACATGTCCGCAAAGTGTCCCCTTTTTTAGTAACAAAGTAGAATCCTCGCCCTCTGGTTGGCTGTCAGGGGGGTGGCCGGTGGTGTCCCGTCAAGAAGCACGGTGGTCGACATCTGATCTCTACGTGAACGCTTTTCGATGTCTGTGAATGGGAAGCGGACGATGGACTCGCTTCGGAAAGGGTATAAGAAGGCCTTTGGTCGTCGTCTTTTACTTGCTGGATTCTCTTCTTCCTCATCCTATGGCAAAGAGAAATATATTGCCTCCAAGAAAAAGTCTACCATTATACTATCGAGTCTTTCGGCATCGTCAAGAGCTTCTACCATCGAGGAAGCTGTCAAAGAACCTCCTTTGCAACCAATTGCTGAGCCTTGACGGATCTACGAGCTTCGCGGCTATAATCAACTACTCTCAACTACTCGAGCACCAGTACAGGGCAATACAGTTATCGCGAGCATTTCAAGAAGTGAAGAGAAGACAACTTCTTAATCTCAATACGGCAACCATGCGTTGCCATACCTGTGGAAAGAACTTTCGCGGGTCGGCCAGACCCTGCAAATGTTCGTCCAGCAACGGACAGGAGCGCATCTCCAAGGAGCTGCAGAGCAGAACCCCGAGCCAGAGCTCGGAAGATGCAAAGGAAAAGGAAAAGGAGAATGGCAAGAAGACCGATCCGTCGCACGCAGACGCAGCTACCAAAACGGAACCCAAGAAGCAGCCCGTCTTGGCCAGGCTCGGGCGCTTCTTCCTAGTGGCGAAACGGAAGAAGTCCCAGGCCTGAACAACGACAATCGCCTAGAGGGAGGATGGGATTGGATATACGAGGGTAGTTTTGGAAAGGAATAAAACCCGTTGAGTATCTCGGGCATCGTCTCGTGCCTCTTGCGCAGTAGGTTGGTGATACTTGTGTTCCGGTCTTGGAAGGGGACGGTTCCGGGGGACGGCGATCAGGCACCCGGCTCCAGGTAGATGCATTCGTACGGATAAGTAAATATTCCGAAGCCGTATCTGTTGCACAGCCAGAGAGACGTGAATACATAGAGCCTGTGAGTAGTAGGGCCTGTGAGAGTAAAGAGGTAGGTGGTACTGGTAGGTAGCGGGTATACTTGAGGCCGCTCTGTGTTACGGCGCTTGGAGCTCTGTTTAACCGCTGTATTTCCCTCTCTCTCGTCATGTAACCGCCACAAGTAACAGTAAACCATCTTTCTCCCACCTCCCTCTCACCATCAACACTTGACAACAGAATGAGCATGAAGTGTCCGAGTACGAACCGACGGTGAGCATTACACGAGAGGGGGACGAGCGCGGTGCCTACGTCCCGTCCGTAAGCAAAATGATGGCAGCGAGCTTTGAAATTGACAGCCTCCACGGCCGAGCAGCCTTCGCTTCTTCCATAGCTGTCATTTAAAAGCTTCTAAACCGAGCCAAATTGCGGCTCCCCAGTTGCATCGACTCGCTGCTTCAGGTCGACGGCGAGGATGAAACGAGGCTAGCCGCGTCCGCGTTACCTGATCTCCACACGGGATTCATGCTCTGCCATCGAGACTGGGGGGCCTTATTTTGGACACTGGCTTCAACAACCAGACGTCGCGGCGACGATAACGCCTGTCTACGCCCACGTCGGGGAGCTCTTGGTCTATCCTGTTTTCCGACCGTGATGGCTAGGTGAAGGTAGGCTTACACACTGTCGGATACTGCTTTGACGTTGACGATTGTCTCAGCCGAGCTGTCTCGTCGATTTGTCTCAACACCAACGACAATCTACCCGCTTACGTGTCGAATCAACTTCAAGTTCAACGTACAAGACAGACAGCATACACAGAGGAGATAAAAAAAATGATGAAAAGGGGGAAGATGGCCGCAAACAATGGCGAACAAACATCCCATCCAAGACGAATAACGCGAAACAAACGCCCTTGCGGTTAAATTTATGCTTACTTTACGGCAGAATACGTGGGGGGTTTCTTAAAAGGGTGTTTCCCTTTAGAATGAGGTTCCCCTTGTCTTCTGGAAGCATGTCTAAGCCTCCCGACTCTCCTCCTTTAGCCCCCCAAGTCGACGATTCCGACTGGTCGATCGCTGTTGGCTGGCTCCGCTCGGCTTTCATCAAAGCGTCGGCTCCGCACTCGAGATGATCGACCTTGAGATGAGCAGGGACGGCAGGGTCCAAGCCTTGACCTTTGGAAGCCCGTCATCAGCCAGCTGGGTTGCGATGACTATATAGCTTCGGACGATTCCTCTTCCTTGGCTCATTCTTCAGTCTACAGTTCTTCTTCATTCTTTGGCACTTCTTACATGCTTTCGCTGCCTTCTTTCGTTTATTCAGTCTTTACCTCTTCACAGTTTGCTTCCAGTCGTTGATCGACAGCCAACTTTCACTTCGCCCGTAACCATTGCCCATCATGAGGACCTCCGCAGTCCTCCTTTTGGCGTCTGTCCTGGCGGAACAGGCCAGCGCCGACGTTGTAAGCCCCCTCCCCCCCCTTGTCGCTGTGTGAGTCTTTCAGTGAGTCTTACGGAAAACTGACCGCTGGTCAAGGTCACGAAAGTGCGGACAACGGCTGAAAATGTCGCCCAACATTTCAACCCGACGCCGGCCCACGAGATGAACGTCTGCAGCCCTGAGAAGCAGAGGTGGATGCAGTTTCCGAGCTATCAGCCGGGGCAGGCTGTCACCGAGTGTGAAAATGTCAAATTCCTCAACTTCTACGCCGGAGAGAATCCCAACGCGCAAAGCGGTTCTCGCCTCGGCCGCCGTACGTTTTTGTTGAATTACCTCCTGGCGTACGCCAATAGCAAGCGACACGGCCAAGCCCCTTCTATCATCAAGGGCGATAACGGCGACGGTACTTATATCAAGGAGCTCGATATATTGTGCGACTCGGCCGGGGTCCTCGGCTTGCAGTTTGTCATGCCTGGTGGCGCCAAGTGCCGTATGGAGTCGCAATGCGAGAGCCAACAGTTCATCTTCAAGAATACCGAATGCACCGGCGCCGTAGGCGTAAGCTTCCAGTGGAATAGGAGATACAAGCTGCCTAGCGAACGCTGGTTTGGATTCAAGGGGAACTCGGCCTGGTTCAACGCCATCTTGGACAAGCTCCGTCCCGGCTATTTCATGCTTTACCGCATCCACTGGGACTGTCAAGTGGGCCAAGTTTCGACTATTCAGGGGACTCATCAGGGTCAGAGGCCTGTTTCCCCGCATCAGGTGGTTACCGATGCAAATGGCGGAGCGTCTTTCAAGCCCCAAGGCCAGCTTATCGACAAGACCATAAGCGGGGAGAAGCGTGTGCTTAAAGGCGAAGATACAACCGAGATCAAGGACGAGAAGAAGGATGTCAAACGCCCGGTTGTTACCGAGGAGATAATTGAAGAGTATACTATCCCCAAAGGCCAGGCTACCATCGAGACCGAGGGCGAGAAGAAGGATGTCAAACGCCCGACTGTTACCGAGGAGATAATTGAAGAGTATACTATCCCCAAAGGCCAGGCTACCATCGAGACCAAGGGCAAGGAGTCTGTCGAAGGCCAGGCTATCGACAAGACCATAAGCGGGGAGTACGTGGTGCCTTATGGCGAAGCTACCATCGAGACCAAGGTCGAGGAGTCTATCGTTCCTCAAGACCAGGTCATCACGGAGAAGAACAAGGAGTTCAAAGTGCCTGAAGATCAGGTCATCACCGAGAAGAACAAGGAGTTCATCGTGCCCCAGGATCAGGTCATCACCGAGAAGAACAAGGAGTCCGTCGTGCCTCAAGACCAGGTCATCACCGAGACTAATAAGGAGTTCATCGTCCCTGAAGATCAAGTTGTAACCGACACCACGACGAATTCGGGCGCAACGACTGGCAACGTGTTTTATCCACCCATGCTACCCTCGTGTATCGACACCTGCGTTGGAGAGCTGAAGTTTGAGTGCCTGGACAAGCGGGACGCCGACTGCTTCTGTCCAAACAAGCAATTCCCCCAGAAAGTCTACTCGTGTCTCAACGCCCGTCAAGGCAATGACGACGACTTCGCCCAGGCAAAGGAGGCTTTCACCGGCATGTGCAGGAGCTACATCCCGACGAACCCCGGCATTGTGACCGACGCCGACTCCTACCTCGAATCGATGTCCGTCGTGCCCACGCCTCACTTCGCACCCACCGACTACACCACCATGGTGGTTCCGAGTACCCAGGTTGCGGACGAGGGGACTACCGTTACCGTCTCCCTGACGGTATCCGTGCCCACTGTCCTTCCCACCATTGTTCCCGTTCCTGCTCAAACCGGCGATCAGCCCGGGGAAGGCAGTCCAAAGCCCAAGGACGGGCTGCAGTCAGAACCCAAGGGTAAGAAGCCGCAGCCAGCTGCAGAGGAGTACAAGCCAGAGGCGGGATTGCAGGACAATAAGCCACAATCAGGGCCAGGAGAATACAAGCCCCAGTCAGGACCAGATAAAACCAAGCCGCAATCAGCACCAGGAGAAATCAAGCCGCAGCCAAGTTGCCAGAAGCCTGCCTGCGCCGGTAAAGTCGAGGAACCGAGCCCCAACAATCCCTACGAACCGAAGACCCCTGAGTCGCAGCAGCTCGCACCCAGTCCCTCCAAGCCGCAACTCTCCGACGCGGCCGCCGACGAGGAGAATTTGGTGAGCAGCCCCGAGTCGGAAGAGACGGGGCCGGGACCAAGAAAGACTATCATCAAGCTTGCGGGGAAGTCGAGAAAACAAAGGGCTGCCTGCAAGACGGGGAATAAGGGACCGAAGCACAGCAGTCCCGAAATCCCGCAGGCGAAGGACAAGTCGCCGAAGCCGGATTACGATAGCGCCGAAGTCCCGCAGCCGCAGGAAAAGGCGTTGAAGCCAGATTACGATAGCCCCAAGGTCTCGCAGCCCAAGGGAAAGCCGTCAAAGCCGGAGGAATACGGCAGTCCCAATGTTCCCAGTGCAGGCGGCGTCGCACCCTCAAGACCAAGCGCCGGCAAGCCGTACAGCCCGGAGCCTGCTGAATCGCGGTCGGGACTTCTCGGCGGCCCAGAGTCTCCCTTCACACCGGACTACAGCGATGAGGAGGATTCATTCAATATCCCCAAGTCGAACAAGCCCGTGACGCAGCCAGGCGCGAAAGACAAGGTCCTCGAGCCCTCCAAGTCGTTGTCAAACTACAACGGCACGGCCACCAAGTCGGCCTTCGGCGGCTTTGCGCTGCAGACTGGGGCATACGGGAAGCCGAGATACGGCAACGAGACGGTCAGCGGTGCTTCTCGCGCCAGTTTCGGCTTGTTTGCTGTGGTGGCTGCTGCCGTTGTTGCTTATTGAGTTTCATTTTCTATTCTTCCTTCTTGGCCCTTTCTCAAAATGGGCTTCTATTTCAGTGTATACTTATATTCTTTTGTCATTTGGTTTTTGGGGATAATTTGGGGGCGCTGGATCGGTTGGCACTCCTGGTTACTTGGTGGTGCAGGGGGGCCAAAAGAGAGGTAATAGCATAGATTATTGTCACACATGATATGAGAAAGAAACGTTTGTAAAAGTCTTACCATGTTTTGTCTTTGCTGGGATGGTGATTCTTTCGTTGAGGCTATTGCGAAGAGGGTGTTGGACGTATCCGTTCACTGTTCAAACCTCTTGATATTCGGATATCCAGATTTAGATGCCTACATGCATACCGAGGAAGGTATGCAAATATGCAGAAAGCCACAATCCTCTTGACAGTCTGCGGGGTTGCGACCGTGAAAAGCAGGGGAGACTATCACGTGAATGACCGGAAAAGGCGGGGCGGCGCACTCTTAGTGGGTACTTCAGGGCGGAGTTACGAAGCAAGTGTCCTCAGAAGGCACGTGCCGTGCGCTCGGCAGACGGAGCTTAATTCAGCCGCAGACGTTAATGTTTTCTGCGACGTTCTCTCGCCTGCAAAGCTGGCTATATCCATCTCGACGATACGACGCCTTCGTCGTCACGAGTCTCGATCAAATCTGCTTCGCCAATTCCAATAGTATGATGCGTGTCAAGAAAAACTATCCAGAAATATATACTGGGAGACCAACAAGATGGTCGCCTCATTCTTGCCATCTATATACAGGGGGAATGGGGCAAAGACCTATAGACATAGCCAACGGCAGTGAAAGTGAACATGGGACAAGAGAGGGGACATGATAGGTGACAAGAGGTGTAAAAAGTATGTCATACAAAGGAAGGCGGCTGACGAATCGTTTGGGTCGACTGACCATGAGGGGGAGAGATGAAGACCTGAGGTGAGTAGACGGGCTACAGCAGTAGCAGTGCAGCCCACGACGCCCCCAGAACGACGCTCAACTTCTGGCGGACGATGCCGATGCTGGTCCCGGCATTGTCGTGAGATGTGGCGGTAGGTACGGAGGCGACGGTCCGGGTGACGACGACGCCGGTCTCGCAACCGCGGTCGAAGGCGGGACAGGAAGAGACGGTATAGACGGTGGTGTGAGCACCGCTCTGCGTCGGCATGGGCTGTGAAAGATGAGGCGCGTCAATCCAATTGATCATCTGAATACGGACAATGACGGAATCCCTTACCTGAATGGTGGACGAAGGGCCAGCGGTGACGTTGGCATCGTTTTCCGTGCAGCGGCCGTTGAGATCGGAGGGTACGCCTTCGCGGGGGATGGCGACGATGTCACTGGAAGCGCCGCAGTCGACGGCTTGGGCGACGTGAACGGCCTCGTTGTCCCAGTCGAAGACGAAGTAACCTGCGCGCAGAACGGAGTCACCGAGGATTTGCTGGGCCTCGGTGAGGACAACACCGGCGTAGCATTCGTCGCTGTCGCCACCTCCGCCAGAAGTACCACCACTCCCGCCGCCGCCGCCACCAGCGCCGCCAGGTCCGGCCGTCATGTTCAGCACAAAATCGCGAACCGGAACGTGGATGGTCTTGCGGCCGAACATGAAATCCACGCTCATGCGCGACCTGGCAGCCGCAGCACAAGAGACGCGATAGTAACCTTCCTGGCCGGGATCACGCGCACCGAGAGCTTCCAGGAGCGGCGCGGCGACGTTGGAGTGCAGTCGCGAGAGGGTGGTGCCGGAGTCGAGCATGACGTTGGCCTCGTCGTCACCGACGGTCCACCGCCGGGACTGACCTCCGTCTCCGGGGGTGATGCCGACGGCAGAAAGCTTGACGGCGAGACGACGCTCTCCATCAGCGCCACGAACCATGGAGCATTTCTCAAGCGAGCCGGAGAAACGACCTCTGTCAACACCGCCGTAGACAACAGCCCCCGACGCGTCCCCAGCACGGCGCAGATCGAGAGAGAAGACTCGACCGTGAATCAACCCCTGAGACGCCATGCTACTCAGAACCAAGCTGTAGGGCGAAGAGCCCCGAAGCGTAGGCGCAAGGCCGAGGATTCCCTGCGTCTGACCCCGACTTCGGTCGACGACGCCCAGTGTCTGGTTGGAGATGTGGGCGCCGCCTAGGGAGACGGTATCGCGATAGTACTGGATCGTGACGGACGTCTGGGTCGAGGCGTCGCTCGGGTCGCCATACTTGATGTCTTCGGAGCCGAGGGGGCCCTGGGCCGGCGTCTGAGATTGGGAGGGATCGTATCGTCCGAAGCTATCGCATTGACGTTGCTGGTCTTCCGTAGGGGCGGTCGAGCAGTCTGGGTTGACCCAAAGTTCGCTTGATCCGGTGTCGACGAGGACCGTTACCCGCTGAGGAGGAGAGCCGATTTCGACTGGGTTCTCACATGTCAGTCTTTATAAGCTATCGGCGTCTTTTTTCTTTCCCGCCCTCTCCTCCTTTTCCGCCCTTGCATCGTGGCTTGCTTCCAGATTGCATCCATGAAGACACAGACGCAAAAAAAAAATATCTCACCTTGAGCGGAGTAGAAAAACGCCATGTTATCCAATCGATTCTCGAAAGCTTGGGCGGCCCGCTTTACTTTGGACGGCATTCTCCGCTCAACGGCGCCGACGGGTACGGATAGGAAGCCGGCTCCGGCAACGGCGCGGGGGAAGGTCTCCTCCGTGGTTCCCCCGGCCGCCGCCGTCGCCGCCTCTGCTAACCCCGCGCCGGGGCCGACGAGGCATATTGCGGCGACGGCGACGGCGAGGGCTAATAGGGACGAAGACGGCATCTTTTTTTCTCTTTTTTTTTTCCCTCTCTGTCTCTTCTATATGGAAAAGGAGAAAGAAGGAGAAGAGGTAATCAATTCTTCGACTTTGGCCCCAACAGCAGGGAGACGCCAAAGAAAGGGGGGGGGGGGGGGGGGGAAGAAGGGTGTGAAAGAGGAGAGTAACGACAAGAAGGAAGAAGACGACCAGCGTCTAAAAGAATATTCCCTCGTTCTGTTCTTTCGGACCAGCCGGTTTTTTTTATCTCGTTTCCTCGAGAACGGTTGCTTCCGAGGCCTTTTTATTATGTTTCTCGCATTGGCGTCGGTGTAGGGCCTTGATTTGCTTCTTTGGACACGCGTCCTGCCTGCATGGAGAAGAGAGCCGAGTGAGAGAGAGAGAGAGAGGGACCGGGGGTCGGTCATTGGGCTGAATATGTGTGTGTGTGCAGGACCGGGGGGGAGAGAGAGAGAAAGCACTGCCTCCTTTATCCCGTAATCCCTGACGAGAGAGACAAGAGTGAGGAAGAAAAAGGGAAAAAAAAAGAAAGGAAAGGAAAGGAAGATGCAACGCGAATACATTCTGACGTAGGTGTGTTACTATGATGCATGTATGTATATCTGTTTACAAGAACGCCTCCTTGCTTGGAGAGCTGTTTGGACGGATACCGTGTGTACGTACAGGGGGGAAAGGGGGGGGGGGGGTTTAAAGGGAAGAGGGAGATGGATGGAGAGAGGAGAAGGAGGAAGAGGACAGCGAGAAAGGAGAGAGAGAGGAGAGAGAGAGAGAGAGAGAGAGAGAGACAGGATAATGACAAGGCGGGCGCTTATTGCAGGCCGATCGATCTAGGGGGTGGCGCTTGTGCGTGCGTGTCCGTTTCTCTCTGTCTGTCCGTCTGTCTGTGAGCGGATAATAAAAAGGAAAAGCAAGGGGGGAAAAAGGATAAAGCACTTGCTTTTTTCTTTCCTTTCCTTTCCTTTCCATCTATCTGTATGTAGGAAGAAGCAGTTGTTAAGCAAGCAAGCAAGCAAGCAAGCCACCATCCCTTACAGTCATCATCACAGAATACGACCGTCAACAGGGGAACGGCTTTACTTTCTTTTTTTCTTTCCATCTGTTTCGTTTCAACTTTGACAGAAGGAAAGAATCTAAGAATCGATGACGTTTTGTTTTTCTCGTCCGTTGATCGACGCGGAGCTGAAATGGAGATTTGCTGTTGTAGATAATCCCCTTGCGGCCGCTGTTGGTAAGGTAAGTATGGGTGTGTAGGTGCCGCGTCAGCGGGTGGCGTGGCGGAGGAGGAGGAGGGCGGGACGGTGCTGACGAGGTGGATTTGGCTTCGGTTGTAGGTGGTGAGTCCGAGGGGGGTATTCGTCATTGCTGAGGGGTGGGCGTGTATGCCGCTGTCGTCGTCGTCATCGTCGTCGTCTTCGTTGTTGAACATGTCTGTGTAATGGACAGACTATCAAGTACGGCGGATACAGGCTGAATAGAGGTGATATAGTCTATATCCGTAGAAGAGCAAAGATTCATGTATCAGCAAGTAGGTAACATGTCATGCATATGTGTATGTAGGTAGGTATGTACGGATACGGATAGTAGATATGCATCTATCCAAAGCATCTTCCCCTCTCGTCTCTCTCTCTCTCTCTCTCTCTCTCTCTCTCTCTCTCTCTCTCTCTCTCTCTCTCTCTCTCTCTCTCTCCCCCTCCCTGCGTTTGTGTGTCTAAGGCTGGATAACCGTCCGGAACCATGCCTTCATCCGCTTCGTCGCCTCTCCAACCTCACCCAGATGAGCCTCTAGATAGATAAAGTCATGCGCTTCCCCGTCCCCCTCATCATAACGCACCTCACACTTAGCCGCCTCAAGTCTACGAACCAAGCGCCTAGCATCATCAACAAGCACCTCCCTAGATCCAGCCGTGACGTAAAAGCACGAGACCAAGCTATCCATCTCAGCGAACCAATCGTCTTCCTCCGCGGCACCTTGCAGAGGTAGGACCCATCGGTTTGGATGGCTGTTGGCCGCTTCCAGCTCGGCTTCCGTCCCGAAGTAGCTGACGGCAAGCCGGTGGGCGCTGCTGGCCGTCACCATGTCGTTGCCTTCGTATTCTTTGTACGTCGGCCCGCTCGTGTCGGTGAGGAGCCAGGGAGAGATGGCCACGGCCGCTGCGAGCGGCTCCGATAGCTGGATGGTGTTGACGTCCGGGTGCGGGTGTAGGAGGTGGCCTAGTAGTTGTGTCGTGAGGTTCCCCCCTGCCGAATCACCCCCTATGATGATGTCCGATGCCTTCACTCCGGCGTCTAGCAGAGCCTTCAACGCCGCGACCTGTTGACGTAGCTGGACGGGGAACTTGGCGTCGGGGGAAAGCGAGTACCGCAACATGGCGACGGCCACATCCACGCCCGCCTCGGCACCCGTCTTCACGTAGGCGTTCCAGCACAGCTCAAAGTGTCCCACACCAGCCGGGATGCAGAAGCCGCCTCCGTGAAAGTACAGAACGACCTTGGAAGCCTTCCTGACATCACCTATCCAGAGTATATCCCCTCCGTCGGTCGAATCCAGCGGCTGTATCCTGGCCTCTAGCCCTTTCTTGCCCCTTATCCATTGCTTGTAGGCCTTTTCTGTCCCTGGCACGATGTACTGCACCTCACCCGGCGAGAGGTCTGCCAAGGCGAACCTCGGCACCGCACAGTGGAAGTAGTATCTCACCGGAAGCTTGTTCCGTACGGCGAAGAGGGTGAGCTGGGCGGCGTAGAAGACGACTTTCGTGGGCGCTGTTTATTCTCGTTCGTCAGATTGGAGATACCAAAGAGAGAAGGGGGAAAGAGAAAATGGGAGGGAAGAAGAAGAAGGGCTGCTCCCTTACCGAGGATCAGCAGTCGGATGAAAAGTTTGAGCTTCTCCGCTGCTGAGAGTTGCGGCTGAACAAGATCAACAAATCAAACACCAGGTTCTCCCTCAAGTTCCCCCCCCCCCCTCGGTTCCCTCTCTCTCGTCAGTTTCCAAAGGGGACCAAAAAGAAAGTAAAGAAAGAACCAACTCCAAAGGAGTAGGGGTTAAGAAAAAAAAAAGGAGGGAAGCGCACCATGATGCACACCTGACGATAACACACCAAGAAGACCAGAAAACGACGGCCCAGCTTCTTCGTGGGGGTTTTTTTTTCGACAAAGAGTTGTGGGTTGAGTTGAGATGGAGAGTTGAGAAAAGAGGGAGATGGGAAACTGGAAACTTGTCTTGCCGGTTAGATGCTTTTTATTATACTGTTGCTTCTTTTGAAAATGCCCGTTTGTGCCTTAGTTCGGCAACTAAACTTGGGAGGAAATAAGGGGGTGTTGAGTTGGGTTTGGAGAGGATCCCCCGTTGCTTGCCTACCATTCATTACCAACACCAACACCACCACAACCCGCTCGTAAGACAACAATCTAATCCTTATCTGGCTCTTCTCATGTACGACGACGAATTCGGTTATAGGATTTCATGGCTAATGCACGTCAAAGTTACACGCAACGGTTTGCCTACGTATATAACGCTGTGCATTGCATGCATTAACCGCTCAAGGACGGCATCGTTCGTGACAAATACTAGACCTTTTGGGGGGTTGCATATACGGATATTTCATATATCATATGTCACTTATAAGTTATAGCTATGGCTGGTAAGCCTCTGCGTACTACATACAGCCTACAGGTCCGTACAGATTAGATATAGATGGAATCTACCTATCGTCATGAATGGTCGTCACATGTTGGCTCCACTTCTTCCGTTTCCGTCCCCCGTTGCCCGTCTCCTTCCCCGCTTCCGACGGCCCCACTTTGCTCCTCCTTCTCCACTCTTCCCGTCTCCGTCTCCGTCTCCATCTCCATCTCCGTCTCCCATCTCCCCCGGTCTCGGCATGGAGAGAAGAGGCCGAGCAACGCCGATCTTAAAAACCCAAACGCCCCGTTCGGCATCCCAAAACTGTCCCGTATCGTTCCTCCACCGCTCCCCCGTGTTGAGCACGTAGACTTCCACCCCGCCAGCGCCGGGTGTCTCTACCCGGACCGCCCTCCGAGGCCAGAAAAAAGGCACGTCGGAAGTCCAGGGGAAGACGTCGAGCTCGGGAGGCGGTTCGCTGACGTAGTATGCCGATCTCTCGCGGATCAGCTTGGCGATTCGCTCGTAGCCTTTTCGTCGGGCGATGTCCAGTGCTGATTCGTTGCGGCTGTTGGTGAGGTGCGTCTGCACGTAGCCGGTGAGCATCAACTTCTTCACCACCTCCTCGTCCATGTTCTCGGCTGCCAGCATCAGAGCCGTGTCTCCGTCCGTGGTACGGATGTTCATGTCCATCCTGTGAGGCGACGTCTTCCACACCTGGTTACCCAGCATCTCGACGATGTGCGCGTGTCCCGCCCCGGCAGCTAGATGAATGGCCGCGAGACCTTGTCGATTCCTATGGTTGAGAAAGGCCATTCTCGACTTGAGGATGGCTCGTGCTACCGGACCGTTTCCCTGAGCGGCTGCCCGTGTCAGAGCCGTGTTGCCGTTGTCGTCTTGTTCGTTGACGTTTACTTGGCCGCTGATGAGCAGTCGGACGATGACCTCTTCGCGCGTCTCGACCATGGCGCACGATAGCTGGTCGCTTAGCTTCTCTGCTAGGCTCTGATGCGGCGAGAGGAGACGCGAGTCTAGGAGCGAGTCTATCTCGCGCGCCTCCGTCACGCAGCCGCACTCGTCTGGGATGACGATCCGACTGGCGTGGAGACGGACCTTTTCCGCTATGCTGCTCTCGTTGAAATGGTTTGATCCGTGACGACGGATGTGATGGACGATGTGATCGAGCTTGTCTTCGAACTCGCGTCGTTGCTTCTCCTTCCAGTGTCGGGGGATGGGATATCGACCTTCTCGTGAAGTCTGCATCCTCACCTTCTTCCTGAATTCCTTCTCCATGGCAGCCCGGTATTGGGAAACGAACTCTTGGTTATAGTGAAGAACCTGATCTCGCACCCATTTGATGACGCCCAGCGGGAGATCCATCTGGAACCAACGTTTCCTCTCTCTAATCTTCGTACACATGATTCGCAACGTCTCGTTATACTGGCTGTCTATCGTCTGGTTGACCTGTCTCTGCTCCCATTCTGTGGCGTTGCCGCTCCTTGCCACCATCACCTTGGTGGCCTCCAGTATACCCTTTTGCTCCGAGACGGTGATGATGATCTCGGCAGACTCGTTTTGAAACTGCATCGTCATCTTGTCGAACCACTCCTCAGAGTCGATGAAGTTCTCCATCCTTCGAAAGTGCTCGTTCCATCCCTGGTTGTGCGCGGCCAGGATACGCTCGACACCGTGCCTCTCGTTGGTCTCCAACAAGGCCCCTATCGCTCGTAACAACAAGCCGATGAGAGCGGTCGGCGTGAAGAAGAGGGTGTCCCCTCCGAAACACAGCAGCGTCGGCACCCACAGCACCATACCACTCATGGCGTCCGCCGTCGTCTGGGCGGCACAGCCTACGAGGGGCACGATGGAAAAGACGACTGCGGCCTGGTCCCAGGCGTTCATCTTCATGTTGAATATCGACACCACGTCTTTGATGTAAAGCGGCAGCGAGGCCAGCGTCATGGCTGCCGTCATGCCGAATATCTTGGCCTTGGGCGACGTCACCGCCTGAGCTACCTTCACTTTGGGAGAGGCAAGGGCTTCATAGCCTTCCAGTCGAGCGCGGAACTTGGCCACGTCCTTCCAGTTTCCCGTCGTCAGGGCCATCTGGAATCCCAGCCTGTTGACGAGCATCATCAGCTCTTCCATGGCCAGCCTCTCGGCCAGTTGCATCATCTCCTCGTTCAGGATGTCTACCTCCTTGCTGACGGGCAGCCTGAGGCCCTGATTCGAGTCCGGCTCGGAGAAGAAGACTTCGCTCGCCTCGTGAGCCTTCCATTGGCCGGCATCTACCACGCCGTCTTCCATCGAGCCGGTCATACCGTTGGATACCATGTCGGCCGTGTCCGTCCACACACATTCCGTCACCGTCCGCTTTGATAGTCTGGACCCGACGAGGGGTGGAGTTGGACAGGCTGGCAGCTGGAGGAGATATCTCAGGTTCAGCTTATGCTGGGGCGTCAGCTCGCTGAGTCGTATGTGCTGCTCGCCGGCAAAGATGTCCTCCCGGTACGCCAGGTTCTCGTGGAAGGCGTCCATCTCGGGATGAGGCGGCCGGTGCGTGTCCAGGAATCGGCCGCTGATACGCTCACTCACAACGTCCATCTCATAGTATCCTCGCATCTGGCCGAGATGGACGCCGCCCAGGATGAGAAATGCCTCCTCCTCACTCCAGAAGCCGCCGATGCTGTTCTCCGGTATCATGTTCTGCGTCGTCTTGACCTTCCAGATGCGAACTTGCTCATCGCCTTTCCGGTTCATGGCAACCATGCCGGCGGTGCCGAATCTCTTGTAGGCCCGCAGATAGGCCATTTCGAGGTTCTGTCCAAGGGGCACGTCCAAGTTGGGCGATAGGGGAGCCTCTTCGGACGAGGACGAAAAGGGCGAGTATCCGGGAGGGAAGATGCCCTTGGCTTCTTCAACCGCGTCCGTCGTCCGCGAGGTGACGAGATAGACAAAGTCGACGTAGTCGTCGTAGGGTTCCGTGTCGAAGACGATCTGCCGCTCCTGTTCCTCCCCGTACTCGACAACGTGCTTATACTGCTCATCCGTGCCCATCTTAGTCCTGCCTCGGTCGGCGAAGCGAAGGGCCCATTTGGTGAAGTTGTCCAAGTCGAAGTGCCTCACCAGGCCGGCATCCCGTAACTCGGTGATGGCATTCCGTGTCCAGGTGACGCAACTCTGCGGCGGGTTCGCCAACTTGTCCGGGATGGGGACGCGTCTGATGATGTCTTCGAAATGCGCTTGCGAGACGGATTCATCCAGCTTGGAAAGGATGACGCGTCCGACAAGAGATGGTGAGCGTGTAGGTGTGATTCCTCGCTTGATTTGCAGCCGGAACTGACGATCGGGATTGAGATTCTGCCTGGTCTCACGGTCGAATATCATGGTATCCGACACGTCATATGCGTTGACGTCGTTGTCCCTAGAGTGCTTGGGACTGACGAGGATGGCCCAGTGATAGGATTCGTAGCCTCCATTACGACGAGCCGGGCCAAAGGAGTGGTCGCTGCGTGTGTATAGAGCCAGCTGGATTCTCCGTTTATGTTTCCCAAAGGAAAGCTGTTGACGCTTCTCTAACCGGTAACTACATTCAGACTTGGTAAGATGGGTTCTATGTGTATCACGTTGACAAAGGGGTTTTGAAACACTTGCCTTTCCAGGCTTTGCCGTCCTTCGGTCCAGGCAGACGATAGATGAGGGTGGCCTGATACTACTGCTACGGCACCGCCATGACGTAGCCACAAGAGCAAACAAAGGAGAGTAAACAGTTTTGATGGTCTGTCCCATCTGCTTGCCATGACGAGAGACGAAGCCATGGGTGGTGGGAAGAAAAGGGGATCGTATCGATTCTAGAAACACACAGGAGGAGCTGGGAAGCCATCAACCTGGTCACTACTTGAAGACAAGGGAGAATGGCCTGGCTTCATATATATAGCATTTTCTGGGGCTCACGATGATGGATGCCACTTCAAGTGAGGCAATAAGATGATTGTCCGCTCTTCGCGAAGGCGAACTACGAGAACAAAGCAGCTGTCGAAGCGGCCTTGGCAACTACGTATAGCTACAGCTGAGCTGGCCAGCCCTTGTCTGATGAGATGTTTGCTGAAGAAGCCTTAATTTAAAGCCAGAGTCCCATCAAATAAAGTGAGAGCCCGTTTGAAGAGAATAAAGCCGATGCTTAAGGCCGGGAGGCTTTTTTTTATACTACGGTACTGGACATCTGCAACTAAAGGGGGTTTCTGCTACCTATGTTGAACGTCGGCGTTTTTCTCCTCACCAAGGAGCCCGATAGAAGGACGCTGGTCATTGGAACTTTTTCTTTGCCTATAAAATTGCAACCTCATTGCAGTTTGAGAAGCTGCTTATGTTTGTACAGCTAAGTCTCGAGGAATCTTGGGAAATAAGGCCAAGGGTAACAGCAGATAAGGGCTCTACAGCAACCCCAGATTGCATCAAGTCTTGTATGTATGTAGTATATACATATATATAGGTGTTGTATGTATAAGACAGTGCTATTGTATGTATGTATGTACATACATGAACTCATCGCCGCGGCGGGAAGGTGACGATATATGTCCGAATCTGTCCGATAAAAGCGAATCTAAGCCTCTCAAGGAAATAGAGCATTAATATCGGCTTGCGGTTATGATAACAGTGGAGGATTATTTCCGAACAAGTGTGGAAAGGCTTAGTTCCGAGAAAGGGACTGTTCCGAGAGCAGATTCGCGGTTTGAAGTAGGCAACTTGTCTCGGCATGTTCAGGTGAAGGAAGACATGGAGGACTTGATACAGAACTTTCTACCGCGTTGGCCTGCCTATCTAGGTAGTAAGCAGTAATTCGACTCGGACGTATATGTGGATGAATATAAGTACGGTTTCTACTTTGAGAACAAACAAAACAAGGCATGTATCTAGGGGTGTTGAAGATGGGGGAAGACCCATCATCACTCAGCTCCGTGACGGGGGTCAATACCAAGGAGACGATGTCACATCGAGTAGCGGCTTAAAAGAGGAAGGATTCCTTGTACTGGCAGTCTAAGCATAAGGTCTTCTTTGATAAGTCTTTCTCTATCCGTACAGTCTCTCTCTATAGCAATACCTACCTCCCTTTTACCCGTCTACCACGGTAGTACCATGGTTAGTGGTAGCCAGCAGGGAAGACAACGTGGCGGGAACGTGGGTATCACGTGAGTTGCAACGACGCACTTGATGCCGCCATCATCATCGATGAAGCTATAGGCAAAGGCAAAGGCCAGCCGGAGCCTACCACTTGGGTATCTGCCTACTTAGTAGGTACCGGGTAATACGGCTGCCTGCTCGTACATACATTATATAAAAACAACGGGACGACATGGGCAACAGGAAGCGCTTCTCCGATAGTGACATAAAGGCCCGGCGGCGAGTCGGGAGAGAGGATATATCCGTCCATACATACATACATGCATACATATATGATATACTATATGCACAGTCGTCTGGATCGGCGACAACGGCCCCGCAAACACCGGCGACGATGCACCAGTGTCCACCCACCTTACTTGTGCGACGTTACGACCGGACATGCTTGTTTTCCTCTGTGGCCCGGGCCGTTTCTTGTGTCACGATACGAGAGAGAGACAGAGAGGAACGAGCCCTGCCCTGGTGCCTAAAGGTCTTACTCGGCTATCTGTAGCGTGTAGGACACACCCACTGTATCTTCCCCGTGTACGGGATTAGAGCGGTAGGTATGGGTGTCTACAGGGCCCCCCCCCCTCTCCCCCTCCCCCCCTGGGTACGGTTTAGCGCCCCTAGTGACGACACGCTTACACAACTCTCCTCCCCCTACTATGAAACAGAGTCGCGAACCTCGGCATGCAAGACGAAATGATCATGTTCGGTTAGCTGGTCTGGGCACATGCTGCTGCTCTCCTTGGTGCTATATATCTCTCCGTCTATTAGGTATACACATCTTCTACATTATACTAGTTAAAACTACTCGCGCCACGAGATCGGCTCGCGCGCTGTTTAAACCTCAGCATCTTCATCTTCATCTTCATCAACACCAACATCTCAACGGTAAACATGAGTCAAGACGTCTCTTACAGCCAGTTTGCCTGTATCGGCGCCGGCTGTTCCGCCATAGCGTTGGGAGCTACGCTTAAGAGGTGGTATGGCATCGACAACGTCCGTTTCTTTGAGCGTCATGCCGATCTCGGCGGCACCTGGTTCATCAATACTTATCCCGGTGCGTCCCATTCATCTCTCTCTCTCTCTCTCTCTGTCTTCCCCTGACGCCTTCGTTGCCTTCTCCCCCTCTTTCCCTCTCCAGGATGCGCTTGTGACGTCCCCGTCGTCCTATACAGCTTCTCCTTCGCCCCCAACGCCCAGTGGACGCGCTCCTTGCCCTCGGCCGCCGAGCTATGGACCTATTTCAAGCGCGTCGCCGACGACTATGACCTCACCTCCAAGATGACCTTTGGCGCCGACGTCATCCGCTGCGAGTGGCTGGAGGATACGAAGCGCTGGCGTCTTCACGTCCGTGACCTCAAATCAGACGTCGTCTACCGTCACGAGAGCCGCTTCCTCTTCTGCGCCGGCGGCATCCTCGTCCGTCCCAAGACGCCCGACCTGCCCGGGCTCTCTTCCTTCGCCGGCTCCGTCTTGCACGCTTCGCAATGGTCGCCCGACGTCCAGATAAACGGGAAAAAGGTCGTCGTCATCGGCAACGGCTGCACCGCAAGTCAGATCATACCCAACATCGTCCATCGCACCGAGCACCTGTCGCAGTTCGTCCGGTCCAAGCAATGGTATCTGCCGCCCATCGACGCCGCCATCCCCAAGTTCGTCCGTTGGCTTTTCGCTCATGTCCCTGGTTTCTTGGCCCTCGCCCGCTTCTTCGTCTTTTGCGCCAACGAGGATAACCTCCGGGGCTTCTTCATGACCAAGGCCGGAGCCCGTTATCGGTCCCGGAAAGAGGCTCCGGTCTTGAATTACATGAAGAAGACGGCGCCGGAAAAGTATCATCATCTCATCATCCCCGACTTCGAAATCGGCTGCAAGCGACGCATCTTTGATTCCGGCTACTTGCGCTCCCTACATGCGCCCAACATCAGCCTCTCGGACGAGCCCATCGTCGAGGTGTTGCCCGATGCCGTCCGCACGCGGGATGGCGCGTTGACACCGGCCGACGTCATCATTCTGGCTACTGGTTTCGTCACAAACGAGTTTCTGCACGGGGTCGACCTCGTGGGACGTGGCGGTGCCACTCTGGAGAAGCACTGGTCCAAGTATGGCGGTCCGGAGGCTTACAACTGCTGTGCCTTGAGCGAGTTCCCCAACATGTTCATGGTCCTTGGTGAGCGGACGATGCCTCTCACTACTTACAACTCTGGCAGACAAAAGTTCCTTCTAACGGAGATCGGTAGGGCCCAACACCGCTACGGGACACACGTCAACCATCATGGCGATAGAGAACAGTATCAACTACGCGCTCCGCGTCATCAAGCCCGTTCTCGACCACGAAAACGGCGTCGCCGAGGTCAAGCCTGAGGCCGAAGCCCGGTACTCGCGGGAGCTGCAAGAGGCACTCCACAAGACAGTCTGGTTCTCGGGCTGCCACAACTGGTATAACGACGAGGGCCCTGACGGCAAGAAGTGGAATGCCATGACATATCCCCGAACGCAGTGGGACTATTTCTATCGATCTGTATTCCCCATCTATCAGGATTGGACCTATGTCGTAAGTTTTGTCGTCGTCACATGATACGTCGTGGCTGCGTGCCCATAACACCCACATACTGCTGAGAGTACTGACCGGGAATGCCCCAGAATGCCACGCCGACACGCCCTTGGCCTCGCAGCGGGACCCTTGTCGGGTGGCTTGTCGGCCTGGTCGTCACCGCTGTGGGCATGTGGGTGGCTGGAGAGAAGCGTGGTCCTATTGTCGGTGGAGGGCTCTCCTATTTGCGGCCGCACTCATCCTGATGCCTGAGGATCAAGTGCTTCGTTCCAAAAGGGGGAGAATCTAGAGCCTCGGATTGTTTTCAGGGCAAGCAGAATTTGAAGACTGAAAATCCTGTATGTACATACGACCGAGAACAGATCAGCCTTCTTCTCATCGGCTTCGGGGTCGTCAGCTGTCACACACGCCTAGTAATGCGGAGTGATACAAAATTTAGCAAATACCAGCAAATCAGAGCGCAGTCAGTAAGGAGGATGTGTATCTCATTATCCGTTCTATTATCGTCGTGACATTACGACGTCCTGGAAGTAGAAATGCATCACTGTGAGACGCCATCTGTGCATACCTAGGTAGGTGATAGGTAAGATGCTTAACTCGCTCCGTCCTTTCGCCTCATCTTGCCGTCAAAACTGACAGAACCGTCATCCGAACTTGAATATGGCAGAGGCGTCCTCGCGCGTGCCAGAAACAAGTAAAACGACGCTTCCAAGCTGCCGCCGTAGGTCCTCGTAATTGACGTCGTGCGCGTCCTCGACCTCGCCCCATTGGTCGGTTTGCCAGTCGACCTCGATGCTGGCGGCCTCGGCGGCATCTTCGATGCCGAAGGCGCGCTCGCTGACGGGGGCACGAATCCCCGCCGAATCTTCACTCCACTGGGCCACGAGCCTGGCGGCGATAAGGAAACTTTTCCCGGCCAAGACGGCTCTCTCGAGCCCGGCGAGTTCCCACCAGGACAAACCTTCGATCCAGCCCTGGACGATCTCCCTGACGCCCGGTGCTTGCTTCCGTGGCGAGAGAGAGTGCCCATCCAGGACCGGCTCGATGGTGACGCCGGGCCATACGTGCGTTATAAGGAACGACACCGTCTCGCTCGCGGCTCGCTTCTGTACGTCTCGAAGCGTTTCGTTGGCGTCGTTGCGGACATCGACCTCGCTGGTGGGAGGCGCCCAGCATAGCAGTGAGTCCGTGTCCAGGTACTTGAGGAGGCTGGTGGCTATATCGCTGCGCATCTTGCCTAGACTTGATCGATCGTCGGCCTCGATGTCTAAGGCTCGACAGACGAGGCTCGTCAGGGGAACCAAGTGATCCTTGGTAGCTTGCTGCGCCGACGTCAACCGGTCCCACTCTTGTGCCAAAGCAAAGGCCAGAATGGGTTTCGAGGTAGGCAGCCGTATAACTTTCTTTGATCGGGGGTGCTTCAGCGGCCTTTCGTCGAGGTAAATTTCCAACGCGCCTGTTAGTAGCACCGCCGCCAAGTCAGCTTATAGGAACTCGCGTTTTCTCGCCCTCCGACTCCCTTCGGAACCTTGTATTGACTCCTCACCGTTGACTGATCGGACGCTGACGGTCTGCCAAAACCGCTTCTTCAGCACGGAGTTTGTCCCGTCAGTTGACACCCGTTCAGCAGCGCCTGCGCCATGTCTTCGAGCTTCTCTGGCAAGATACCTGCTGTCGCTTGGCGTTGGAGGATCAGGAGGGGGGCCGGCGCCGACTTCAGGATAGACTCTGGCAGGTCGGGCAGCACTGAGGTGGAGGAATCGCGAGTTTCTAGTACCGTTTGCGAGCCGCGGGAGCAGCCTTGAGCAAGGCTGCACATGTATTTTGATCATCGAGACGGTCAGTGGGCACTTGGTGAAGCTGTTGAACAAGCTTGGCAGTCTTCATTCAGATGGGTTTATCGTTGCAGAGTGTAGTGCGATTAGCTATTTTCGATAACATTCGCACACCTCGATGATAGTGTCACGTGATATGCCTCTCCCCAGCGACGGCCCAAATTGTCGACGTGGTTGCTTGTCGGCAGCCTCACAGCCAGCCACGTCGACGACGACAACGACGACGACGCATCTCCAACGAACCCCTTCCCCAGGATGAGCTACGGAAAAAAGGACGAGGATGCCGATCTGGGCCTCGTAAAGGTGGACCGGACACAGGTCTTCCAGGAAGGTGAGCTGTCTGCGATAGGCCCTGATGACACTCGGCGGGACACTGACTGGGACACGCAGCGCGCTTGTTCAACAGCTCACCCATCCAGCCGCGCCGATGTCGCATTCTTCTCACCAAAATCGCGCTCCTTCTCTACACGGGAGAGAAGTTCCCGGCCAACGAAGCCACCACCCTCTTCTTCGGCATCTCCAAGCTTTTCCAGAACAAGGATGCCAGCCTCCGCCAGATGGTCCACCTCGTCATCAAGGAGCTGGCCAGCTCGGCCGAGGACATTATCATGGTCACCAGCACCATCATGAAGGATACGGGCGGCAGCAGTGACGCCATCTTTCGCCCCAATGCTATCCGTGCCCTTTGTCGCATCATTGACGTGAGAGACTAGAGAGAGAGAGAGAGAGCCCCAGTCACTTTGATCAAGCTGCTGACCTGAAATCACAGGCGACTACAGTTCAATCGATTGAGCGTGTCATGAAGACAGCGATTGTGGATAAGAACCCTTCTGCGTCTTCTGCCGCCCTGGTCTCGTCCTATCACCTCCTACCGATAGCCAAGGACGTCGTGCGCCGATGGCAGAGCGAGACGCAAGAGGCTGCCGCTTCCACCAAATCCGGCGGCGGCTTCTCCCTTGGCTTCTCCTCTTCCAGCGGTCAGATGCCCATGAACAACTCTACCATGACGCAATACCATGCCATTGGCCTTCTGTATCAGATGCGCATGCACGACAGGATGGCCCTCGTCAAGATGGTGCAGCAATTTGGCGCTGCTGGCGCGGTCAAGAACGCGGCAGCCACGGTCATGCTCGTCCGGCTCGCGGCTCAGCTGGCCGAGGAAGACGTATCGCTTAGAAAACCCATGGTGCAGCTCCTCGACGGCTGGTTGCGTCACAAGAGCGAAATGGTCAATTTCGAGGCGGCCAAGGCTATCTGCGACCTGAGGGACGTGTCGGATACCGAAGTCGCTCAAGCCGTTCACGTCTTGCAGCTGTTCCTATCGTCACCGAGGGCCGTCACCAAGTTCGCCGCCCTTCGCATCCTGCACAACTTCGCCTCGTTCAAGCCCAACGCCGTCGCCGCCTGCAACCCCGACATCGAACTTCTCATCTCGAACAGCAACCGTTCGATTGCCACCTTTGCCATCACGACGCTGCTGAAAACGGGCAACGAGGCCAGCGTGGATCGGCTGATGAAGCAAATATCCGGCTTCATGTCGGAGATAACGGACGAGTTCAAGGTCACCATTGTCGAGGCCATCCGCACTCTCTGCCTCAAGTTCCCAAGCAAGCAGGCCGGCATGCTGACCTTCCTCAGCGGCATCCTACGCGACGAAGGAGGATACGAATTCAAGCGAGCCGTGGTCGAGAGCATGTTTGACCTCATCAAATTCGTGCCGGACTCCAAAGAAGAGGCCCTGGCTCATCTTTGCGAGTTCATCGAGGACTGCGAGTTTACCAAACTCGCCGTCCGCATCCTGCACCTCATCGGGCTTGAGGGGCCGAAAACGGCCCAGCCTACCAAGTACATCCGCTACATATACAACCGGGTTGTGCTGGAAAACGCCATCGTGCGAGCCGCGGCCGTCACCGCCCTGGCCAAGTTTGGCGTCGGGCAGAAGGATCCCGACGTCAAGGCCAGCGTCAAAGTGTTGCTCACGCGGTGCCTGGACGACGTCGACGACGAAGTCCGTGACCGTGCCGCCCTGAATCTGAAGCTCATGGGCGAGGACGACGATGAGATGGCACAAAACTTTGTCAAGAATGGTAAGGCTCACATCCTCGTTGTCTTGCTCGCTTGTGTCTCGCTCGTCCTACAGAAGCTAACTGTCTTGTGTCCGCCACTGAAGAAAACATGTTTTCGCTTCCCATCTTCGAGCATCAGCTCGTCATGTACGTCACGTCGGACGACAAGACGGCCTTTGACGACCCGTTCGACGTGACCAAGATCCCCGTCGTCACCCGGGAGCAGGCCGACGCCGAGGACAGGACGAAGAAGCTGACTGCCACGGCTCCGACACTCAAGGCACCCAAGGTCGGCCCGTCCAAGACTCCGTCAACGGGTGCCGAGGCCGCGGCGTCGGCGTCGGCGCAGGCACAGCGCTACGCTGAGGCACTGATGCGCATCCCGGAGATGGCAGAGTTCGGCCACGTGCTCAAATCCTCAGCCGTGGTAGAACTGACGGAAGCCGAGACGGAGTACGTGGTGACGCTGGTGAAGCACATCTTCAAGGAGCACGTCGTGCTCGAATACGAGGTGAAGAATACGCTGCCAGACACGGTGTTGGAAAACGTGTCGGTGGTGGCCACGCCTCAGGAAGAGGAGGAGCTCGAGGAAGTGTTTATCATTCAGGCCGAGCGATTGGGCACCAACGAGCCGGGCAAGGTGTACGTGGCCTTCAAGAAGGTCAACGGCGAGAAGGCGCTGCCCGTTACGTCCTTTTCCAACGTTCTCAAGTTCACCAGCAAGGAGATTGATCCGACAACCAATGAGCCGGAAGAGACGGGCTACGATGACGAGTACGAAGTTTCCGAGTTTGACCTCGCCGGAAGCGATTACCTGGTACCGACGTTTGCCAGTAACTTCAACCACCTATGGGAGCAGATCGGTGCCTCGGGTGAGGAGGCGGAGGAGACGCTGCAGCTAAGCGGCATGAAGAGCATCGCAGGCAAGTGGACACGTCGATTGATCGGGTGACCCGTGGCGGGACGCAGGGCTGACCTTGATGGCAAACAGAGGCGACGGAGCAGCTGGCACGGACACTATCGCTGCAGCCACTAGACGGCACCGACGTGCCCATCAATCAGAGCACGCACACGCTCAAGTTATTGGGCAAAACGGTGCTGGGAGGCAGGGTGGTGGCGACGGCAAGGATGGCGTACTCGTCCAAGACGGGCGTGACGACGAAAATTCAGGTGCGGAGCGAGGAGGACAACGTGGCGGCCTTGGTGCTCACATCTGTGGCATGATGAAGAGGCGATGCCGCGCGGCGTTTGTGGGAGCTGGAGACTGTAAGGTGTGTGTATCTTTTGCGTCGTCGATTAGAAGAAAAGTGCCCATGCCAATCCGGTCCGTTCTCAGAGTCCGATCTGTTGTCGTCTCGAGCGAGTTAAAAATCCTCGATCTTGTGGACCTGATAGGCCGGCTCTTCATAGGGGTGGGCGCTGGTGGTGAAGACCGGGGCGGGAGGGATGGTGTCATTGTCAATGAATGAGAAGAACTGATGATATAAAGGGGGGCAACCGCACGTCTTTAGGGCGGCAACGGCATCGCGAACGACGTCGACACCAACGCAGAGAGTCTCTACACGGACCTCGGGGGTCTCCTCCAAGGCGCCGGGTCGGCCGATGTGAGGGTTCGCGGCATCGCCGGGACGGAACTGGCCGGTGCCCGAGGCGGACCAGCAGCACTCTGTGTAGTTGCCGGAGCCGGGATAGCGACCGGCGCCGGCGCGGAAGATGGCGGCTTTGCAGGCGGTGACGGCGGCTGGGGGCGCGTAGAAGACGAGGGTGTAGCGGGCGAGGGGTGAGGCCATGGTTGGAGATGATGATGGAGGGGGGTGGTTGGGTTGTGCGGGTGTTTGATTTGGACTTGGACTTGGTGAAGGGGTTGGGGTTTAGGGTAGGGTTGATGATGGAGAGGGATCGTGATGTGGCGTCGTAGCTGATGTGGAGGAGAGGAGATGGAAGCAATAGATGGAAGGATGCAATACCGCTGTGAGCTATATGTAGTAGGTACTCCGTAGTTAGTACGGATAGTCATATGTATGCAATGTTATGTCACGGATGTCGATAGATCTGCACTTGGAGTGACAATATTACTATGGAAATGGTCGGTAAATGTGTCTGTAGAGACCTACCTACCTAACTACCTACCTAGGTAGGTATCCGTAGATAGGTGGTAGCCAGGTACGAAGACGGGTAGGAAGGTCGGTTAGATGGTGCCACAATGCGAACTGACGTTGGGTTATTAGACATGTCTCGAAGGATGCTGCAAAGAGAGATGCAGACGTTGAACGGGGCTGAAATCTACGTCACAAAGCGTTAACCTCCGGGCCGTATCCGTGAATACCTGCCTGTACCAAGCTGTTGTACATGTTAATGTGATGTACATATTAGTGATCGTGGTTCATCTTCTTACTACCTATCTGGTCAATATGGGACTGTGAACGCATAGTAGGGAGGCATCTAGGCAAGCTGCTGGAGCGTGGCCGGGGAAGTATGTATGTGGGGATGATGGAAGCGTCATGGCTCTTTGTTGCATGTATGTAAGTTCAAATTAGCACACCAGCTGATGAGACTTGATAGTGATAGGGGAGTACGGATTACTTGGCAAAATAGGTAGCCAAACAGCAAGGGGTAAGAAACAAAAACCCGGTCAATCCAAATGTCCAAGCACTGTCACTCTGCTAAGGCACCAGCCGCACCACCCACCCCACGTCCCTCCTCTCCCCCTCTCCCCCTCTCCCCCCCGTATGTACTTACTCACCCGTAAAGCCGCGGCTCGGACGGTTACTACCGTACTCAGTTCAGTTCAGTTCTCCAACTGCATGTGTGTCTAGGACTCTACCTACCTACCTAGGTAGGTATCCGCCACTGTTTGTGTGTAAACTAGTACCTTACACGCACGCATGGGGAAACGGAGCTCGGTCAGACAGAAAGGCCGTCCCATCCCATGCCATCCCCCTTCCAGCCAGCTTATTATTATCATCGCTCCCCTTCTTTCTTCACCTGAAAAAATCCCTTTGTCTGTCTCTTCCTTTTTTTTTTCTTCTTTCCTTGCCTCCCTTTTGTTTTCTTCCTCCTCTTCCCCCCCCCCTCCCCTCACCTCCAAGCGCCGCCGGATCCGCTGCCGAAATCGCGCTCTCCGGAGGCGGTAGCAGCAGCAGCAGCAGCAGCAGCATCACGGCGCGTCCGGGACACGGAACAGCCCGGCGACGATGAATGCGCTTCAGCAAAAGTGTCGTCCAAAGCACCAGGTGCTGGTGCTGAGGTGCTACCCGCGAACGACAAAGGGAGCCGTCGATGTGCGGCCGAATAGCAGCGAGCTGAGCTATCTGCTCTTTTATGCTACCAGTCGTCGGTCCAAGATCCAGAAGATCGGAGCCTTTCTGGAGAAGAAGACTGCCAGTGATGTCTGGCGCATGCGCATCGGGTACGTGCAGAGTGGGAAGAGAGGAGGAGAGGGGGTTCCCCAATCGTTGCATCCTCTGACGGAGATGCCACCTCGCCCAGCAATGTCCAGGTCACGCTGGGCATCCTCGCTGCCCTCGTCGACAAGTCGCCCAAGGACCTCGCTCTCATCGCCCCCTGTATCTTCAAGGTGCTCGATCTCATCCTTCGGTCCAATGACATCACCATGATCGAATCGTCGCTGCCTACCTTTCAAGCTTTCTGCGACCACCACGACGCCTCTACGCTTTTCGCCGACCACGCCTACCTGCAGCAGTATCGCGTCATCGTTGCTGCCTACGCCCAGCTCGCTTCCTCCCGACACGTGCCGGCCAAGGGTGCGGTTAGCCGCCCCGTGCAAATGCGGTGGAGGAACGCCGGCCTGGATGCCATCAAATGCGTCTCCTCGTCGGCCGCCCTGTCGTCTGTCTTTGGCCGCCAGATCGACGTCATCGTCCCCGTGATCCTCGACAACATGTCGTCCGCCGACGACGACATCGAGGTACTGCTGAGCCGCGTCCAGGCCGAGGAGAGGGTCGATGCTGGCCGTGCCATGCACCGTCGCATGAGTGTGGCGACCGTTAAGACCAACGACACAACCGGCGACACGAACCCGCTCGCCCTGTCGGGCACCGCTCTCGACGTCGACAAGATTGACGAGCAGGGCCTCGGCGTCTTGGCTATGCAGTGCCTCAAGAGCATCTTTGTCGTCCACAACCGCACTCAGATACACGCCGCCACCATGGCCATGCTTCAGTTCATCTCCCATCGTTCCTCCCGCGGCGAGCCAATCGTGACGCGGGAGGAGGGCGCCGCCTGCGACAGCGGATGGGCCATCGACGTCTACGATGTCGTCGCTCGCTGGGCCCCGGTCCAGGATCGATACGTCATTCTGCTGGCTGCTCTCGATACCATGTTCAAGACGCCCCTCACCGACGCCGACCTGGGGCTTCATCTGACCCTTACCGGCATGATTCAGTCCCTGCTGCGCTCCGATATCAACCTGATCGGCTTGAGCGTCATGGATGTGGTCCTCGGCCTCGCCGGGCAGATCAAGAAGCTCATTCGGACCCGCGCCGCCGCCGGCGCCGCCGCTGGTGCTCACGACGGCAGCAGTCAGAGCGAGGATAAGACCGACGCCGAAAGCAGCGGACCCACCGTTCGTGTCCAGCGCAGGCGCCTCATCGAGCGCCTGGAGCACTGCATTGGAGACTTGGCCACGCACGTCTACTACGGCGACCAGATCTCGGACATGGTGGCCGCAATCATCGGACGGCTCAAGCCGGGCCGGTCTTCGAGCGCCACCTCGCTACCACTCGGCGCGGACGAGGCCGATGGTGGCAACGATGGAGGCAACCTGTCGGCCTTCGACCTGTCGGGGAACCAGTCGTCGTCGCCGTTCCCGGACGCAGATTTGGCCTACGGCACGCTGCGGGCGTCGGCCCTCCGGATCATCAAGGCGATCCTGGTGGTGGCGAACCCCAGTACGAGCATGGGCGGTACCAAGGATCTGTCGCGAAACCGCGTTCCGATGACGGTCTGGGAGGGGACGCAGTGGCTTCTACGGGAGCCCGACGGGCCGGTGCGGAAGGCCTACGTCGACGCGCTGCTGACGTGGCTCGACCGCGAGACGACGACGACGGACGCTACGGCGCGAGACGAACTTCTCCCCGCGGCGCATCACCACCGCCCTTCGACGAGGAGCGCCAGCCGGGATCCCTCGCAGGCGCGGCGGGCCGTATCTAACGCATCGAACCGCGAACGCCAGTCGAGGGCCGGCAGACGCAGCCAGTTCCTACCGCTGCTGCATTTGGCCATTTACGACAGCGCGCACCAGTTCGTCGACTTCGACAGCGACATGGCGCTGCTGCACGCGCTGCTGGCGAGGCTGGTGGCGAAGCTGGGTGTCAACGCGGCACGGTACGGCATCCCCATGATCTATCGGCTGCAAGAGGACGTGCAGTTCTTGGAGGACCCGGTGCACAAGGTCCGGATGGCGGCCCTGTGCCACGGCTACTTTTGGGCTCTGACGCAGAGATTCGACCTGGAGGGGACGGTGGGCGGACGGGCGATCCAGAACGAGATCGCGCGGCGCAAGAGCAAAGGTTTCTGGGTGAACAGCTTGCGGGTGCCGCCGCTGCCGCTGGATGACATCGGGACGCCGGGCAAGGCCGGGCCGCAGCCGGCGTGGGACCTGAGGGCCCTGGAGAAGGAAGAGCTGCTACCGTTTGACGACCGGGCGTCGCTGGTGCATTGCATCGCGGCCAGCTACCGGGAGAGTCGGCTGTCACCGCCTGCGAGCCCCGTGGCGTCGCCGGGACGGGGTCAGCACGGCATGGTGCCGCTCCTGGGGTTCTCGATGGCGGCGGCGGCGGAGGAGTCGAGGGAGCTGCCGGCGGCGCTGCGAGAAGGCATGTTGTTGGACTGGTCGAGGGACTCGGCGGTGGCGGCGTTGTCGGATAGCAAGGCGGCGTCGCTCAACGGGTCGAGAACCGGGACGACGGCGACGGCGAACCAGAAGCGGCTCACGGTGTACTCGGCCGGCCTCAACGGCGGCGCGTCGCCGATGGGCAGCGCTCATAACTTGAGGCTGCAAACGCCGGGCGAGCGTGTGAGCGGGATGTCGAGGCCGCGCAACGCGAGCGTCCAAAGCGGCATCTCGCCGACGGCCTCGGTCTCGAGCAGGGGAGGGATCGCGTCGGTGGAGCAGCTCAAGATGGTGTTGACGGGGAACGCGTCGCCGCGGGGGGCGGGCATCCCGGGTGCCGGCGAGGACGACAGCGACGAGAGCATGGTCAGCTTCGACGGGGATGAGGACGACGAGAGCCGTTCGGAACGCAGCAGCGTATTCCGGGGCGACGTGCTCGGGCGGACGATGTCGAGAACCGTGTCCAGGACGGGGTCGTCTAAGGGGCCGTTGTCTTCGCACCCGATGTTTGACGGCGAAGGCGGGGGCGGAGGCGGTGACGACGGCGACGACGGCGACGTGGACGGAGGGGTGCCGCCGGTGCCTCCTCTGCCGAAGCTACCGCCGCTGTCGCTTTCGGGACGGGCGGCGGTGCAGGACTACGGGGTCAGGCGCAACGCCAGCAACAACACGACGAGGACGAGGTCGCGGGAGGGGGGGGCCAGCAACAGCAGCAGCAAGGGGATGGATCTGCAGGAGCTGCTGAGGGGAATCGACAGCCGGGCTAGTGAGGGGAGCGTGGGTAACGCGACGAAGCCGCCGTATTGAGGCTTTAATGCTGTGTTTGTGTGTGTGTGTGTGTGTTTCTTTTCTTGAATGACGTTGTTGTGCGAGTTGAAGATGGTTTTTGTTGCTGAGAGAGTTGTTAGCGGGATGTAGTTTTCTTTCCCTGTGTTATCCTCATCTTCCCCCCCCCCCCCCCCCCCCCTTCTGTTGCCCCTTTTCCCCCCCTTGAAACCCGGGCGGGTGCTCCCCCCGATGCCACCCGGGGGGGGTGGGGGGAGGAGGGGGGGGGGGGGGGGCGGAGGGGGGTTGGG
>PDHQ01000019.1:226608-327268 GCA_003339415.1 Ophiocordyceps camponoti-saundersi (nom. inval.) | reverse complement strand
GGTTCATGTTCCCCTCATCGTCACTCACTCTCTCCGTCATACCGTCTTGCCGCCTATCGCCTTGGAGGAGCTCACCCCCCCCCCCCCCCCCCCCCCTCCCCCCCCCCCCCCCCCCCCCCCCCCCCCCCCCAGCCAGGGGCGTGCCCCCCCCCCCCCCCCGCGGAGCCCCCCTGTGGACGCCGGTTATTTGTCCCTCCCCCGGGTCGGGCCGCTGGTCCGTTGCCCCCCCCCCCCCCCCCCCCCTTATTATTCACCTCAAAAGAGGACTCAGTTCTCTTTCACAACCTCCTCCCCTTTCTTACTATTCCGCTTTGCATCCTTCTTCTTCTCCTCCCTTGTTTATCTTAACTCTTCTCATTTTCGCCTCCTCTGGGAGCTGAGACTTGTCTTTCTCCCTCTCTCTCCAGGGGCGGCAACCGGGCGCTTCACAAACGGCAGGCCACTTGTCTCACACCATGTTATGCATCTTTGTTGAGCGAATAGAATTGACGTCTCCTCTGGGTCGAAACACTGAATCTACAGACGCATCGGCAGCTGCTCGTGTTTGGACGTCTATCGCGTCTGGCTTTTTTTTTTCTTCTTATCCTCGTTCCGTCTTACCCTTCCATTTGTTTGACATTTGTTCGGCGTGCGACGAGCGAAAGGTTTTTTCACGGCATTTCTATCACAATTCCAAGGGAGAACAGACGGCCGGCCCAGGGAGCAGCTAGTGCATCCATCATACCCGGTCTGGAAATCTCTTCGGGCCGTGCCGCAATCCGGTCGGAGTCGGGGAACATGGCTGGCAAGGGCAGTCAGTTGCAAAGGGGTGTTTTTGTCTTGGGTGTTTCAACGGGGCGAGCATTCTTTTTTGGCGCGCGTGCCAAGGGTCCTTGTCTTCCTTCTCGCTCCCTCTCCTCTCCCTTTCTACCCGCCCTTTCGGACGAGGGTGGCTTGCCATGTTCCGAACCCTCTTCGTCTCGACCCCTTGGACGCAGGCGCTCTGGGAATCTGTCTCTTGGCAGCATAACATCAGCTGGCCCCATTTTTGGACCTCTGGGGACAACCGCACGCCAACAGGGGGGAAGGATAAAAAAGGTATGAGGCCTAAAAATAACAGCAAAAACTTGGCAAGTTTGAAGGGTACGTGTCGAAAAAGGGCGATGGAAGGGGGTAGGGAAGGGCGAAGGCCTGAACAATGGCTACCGCGCAGGAGCGGAAACAGGCGCGTGGGAAAACTACAATGGAGCCGGTGTTCAGGACTATCTCAGGAGCAAGGATTGGCTGGGCTTGGAGGAACTGCATCGCTTCCGGAGGCGAAGGCACAAGGGCATCGTCGCAACGGGCCATCCGAACGAGGCTTCCGAATGTGTTGAAGGCGCAGGGAGTGGGGAAGGCCGCTTACACAGCGAGCGGGAAAACGGCTGGGAAGGGGGAAGAAGAGGTGAAGGGCAGTTGGGGGGGGGGGGGGGAAAGGGCATCAGCGATGTTGCATTATTTTCCGAGCGCATCGTGTGTGGATGATGGAGTATTTGGTTTCATAGCGGTCCGGGAAGAACTGCGGGCATTTTCTTAAAGGATGCGTCGCAGCTGGAATCGAACCGAATTTTATATCTTTTTTTTTTTGCTATTCGGCTGGCTTCTACAGCGTGTGTGTCTTGTATTCTTGTATGGTCGAGTTGTGAGTTGTGAGTTGTGAGTGTGAGTTGAGTTGGGTTGAGTGAGTGTGTGAGTGTGTGTCTTCCTCTGTTGTAGAGAGAACTTCCAAGAGGGGGGGTAAGGGAGAAAGGGGGGGGGGGGGGGGGGGGGGGGGGGGGGGGGGGGGGGGGGGGGGGGGGAGGGGAGGGAGGGGGGGGGGGGGAGGGGGGGGGGGGGGGGGGCGGGGGGGGGGGTGGGGGCGGGGGGGGGGGGGGGGGGGGGGGGGGGGGGGGGGGGGGGGGGGGGGGGGGGGGGGGGGGGGGGGGGGGGGGGGTTAGAGAAGGAAATGGGAGGTGGACAGAGGGAAAAGCTTCCTGTTGGGCAGATGCGAGGGCGGCATATGTCATGTACGTTGATATATAAGCGTTATCGTATGCACGACCAGAGTGGTAGCGTGAGATGTGACGGCGTTTGCAGGATGTGGATTGGATGATGCGGTTACGTAGTTTCATGGGGGGGGGGGGGGGGTGATGCGGTTGAGAGGAGGAGGGAGTTATGATCCGTGTGAAGAGACGGGGTTGAATGTCTGAGAGGAGCTGAAGTTATGCCCGTGTGAGGGGCCGGAGTTGAGAGTCCGTGTGAAGAGAGGCCGGAGTTGAAAGTCCGTGTGAGGGGAGAAGAGCGGGAAAGAATCGTATAAATAGGGGACGAAGGGGTGGGACATTGACGACATTCACACCCCTTTCTTCACTATCCTATTTCATTCCCTTTGTCTACATCCCTTTTCTTTCCCCATTGGCTAGGCATATATACCAATGACCATGCATGCATAGTGAGTTTATTGATACAAACACACACACACACACACACACATATATACCTATATATGTGTGTGAATATGTGTGTGTGTGGATGGGTGTGTATATGTGTGTTCATGCGTCAGTCTCGACGCGCGACATGAATAACCCCGGATTCGCATCCGCGAGAACCTGCTGCAGAAAAGATTTGATGGGGACTAGGTCCGGGGTATGGTGGTGGGCTGCTTCTGCTTCTACTTTTGCTGCTGCTGACGAGGAAGAAGTGGTGGTGGTGGCGGTAGTAGTAGTAGCAGTAGTAGTAGAAGCAGGGTGGTTTTTCCGCGCGCAGGCTTCGGAGCAGTAGAGCGGGATTCGACCATGTTTTCTTAGGCAGCTTTTGCATGTCGTTGTTTTCAACTCTTGGCTTTCCGAGGTGGTGGTCGAGGGTAGGAGCTGGAGACACTTATCGCCGGCTTCGCAGACGTGGGCTTTGTCGACGTGATCATTCTGTTTTTTTTTCGTCCCCGCCCTCGCCTCTCTCGAATTAGCATCATCGTCTCTTTTCTTCCTTCCCCAAACAAAAAAGGGGGAGTAGTAGGAAAGGGGGTGGGGGGGGGTTTGAAACATACGTGACCCTTGGCTAGGCATGATTCCGAACAATACACCGTCAACGTCCCCCCTCCTTCGCCAAGCTGGGCGACAGCCTGACATAGCGAACACGAAAGCACGCCGTTGCCGGGCACGGGAGACCGACAGACGATACAGGGAGGGAGATTGTTGAGTTCCTCCCTGACGGCGGCGGCTGCCACGGCGGCGGCTGCGTTGGCGGCGGCGCGACGACTCAAGGCCTGGCTTCTAACCTGGCTCTTGTTCTGTTCAAAGGCCATCTTTGCACGACGTAGCTCGTCCAGACGTTTTTGCTGGGCGGCGCGGGCTGGTTGCGAGGCGCGGCTTTGTTTTAGGTCGGAGACGATTGCGTCGATGACGTCTTCGAGGGACGAGTCGTCTTTTTGTTGTGGTTGATTGACGACTTCGTTGCTGCCGCCGGTGCGGTAGCCGTCTAGGTATTTCCGCGCGCCGTCTGCCTCTTCGGATGAGAAGAATTCGGTCAGGTAGAGGGACTTGAGCGAGCCTTTGTCGTCGCTGGCTGATACCTTTTCCGCGAAGGCTTCGATGGCGGAGGGGCCTCCCGGCGGTGTTCCGATGCCACGGACCATCATGTTGACGAGCTCATCCTTCGACCGATCCGGGTCATCGAGCATGCTCCTGAGTTCATCCTGCGAAGAAGAAGAAGAAGAAGAAGGGGCGCCGCCTCCTTCAGCGACGGCGATGAATTCGGGATACCTTCGTAAAACCCATCTATACCAAGCTTCTTTTTCCGATTCGATCCTGGCCTCGATCGATTCCAGACTTCGTTTCCCTTCTTTCGCTTCCTGAAATAGACCTTCCAGCTCGTGAAGAAAAGCTCTTCTCCCGCTGAACCATTCCCTTTCTTTACTCTCCGTGTACCTTGATCGCATTCGATCCAAGGCTTTTCCGTAGCATTTCTCGCATTCTTTCAGATTCTTCTTGCCGCATTCTTGAAAGCAGCTTCGCTGGATGGCTTTGACGTCATCGGCGCAGAGCTTTTGTTGCCGTTTCGCTGCGCTTAGCTCCGTCCAGTGTTCTGGTAGGGCGTGGGTTGAGGGGGATTCCATTTTTAAAGGGGGGTTGAAGGGGGGAAGCTATCTCTCACCTGCGATCCGCCGCAGGTGAGAGTGCGCGCCCTCGTCAAGACGAGAGGGGGGGGGGGGGGGGTAGATTGAACAGAAGCGGTGGATGTATGTAGTCCTTGACAAGGCTGAGGCTGAGGCTGAGGCAAGGCAACGGGGTCGAGAGTTGAAGATGATCATCCCCCATGGGGTTCAAGCCGAGAAACAGCCGAGACCCATAATCTTCAACCACAACCCTTCTCAGCTACAATTGCTCTGAAGGATACGTTGTCTCTCCACAAAGTCTCTCTCTCTCTCTCCCCTTCCTTCTCTCTCTCTCACCCCCTCTCTTCCACCCTCTCTTACTTTTCATTCTCTCTCGCATCCAAAAATGGCAAGTAGAACCTCAATTCTCAACATCTCACACCCCTACTTCCGCTGACTCCATCTATCCTTCCGCCAGGCCGACAAGCTCCGAACTCAGCAAGAACTCGAACGGCTGCAGGCAAAGTACGTCGGCACCGGCCACCCGGACACGACGAGCTGGGAATGGAAGACGAATATCCAGCGCGACACTTTCTCCTCAATTGTCGGGCATAGGCCTCTCCTCACCTTCGTTGCCCTGGCCGAGAACGAGCCCATCGTCAAGGTTCGCGCGAATCTGATTCGTGTACGTCGCGTCCGCTTCTTGTCCTTTCCTCCCTTCATGTACTGGACATGCTATAACATGAAAGTACGAAAATGAATGTTTTGAAGCGCTCGCTGACATAGAGAGATGAATCGACGCAGAAAATGATTCAACCTTGTGGTCCTCCGCCGCCGCGTGAGGAGTGACGGGAGATATCGACATATGCTTTTAGCCTTTGTTTTCGATGGAATCGGACGGATGCTGTGGCGCCGAATGGGAGATACCCCTGGGATCAGCGGCAACGCGACCTTCTCGTTTTGTTTTGTTTCCCTTTCTACATTGCGCCAGCTACTGCCTACTTGGCCAGGAACGAGTGGAAATACTGCTCCCTACCTGCATACGCTCTACTCGTCCTCCTCCTCCTCCTCGTCTATTCGTCTCTCGCTTGCGCCGCCGCCTCCCGCCGCCGCCTGGCGCTTCTTGATCCCCAAGCTCAGATGTAGCTTGGTCTCAATCTCGGGAGACCACTCGCTGCCGTATACTTGGCGCACCATACCCATGACACCATCCAGACCGACCTCTTCTTTGGCCCGCGGTCCGAGGTGCCAAGTGGTCAAATGCTCACCATCATGACCTACCGGCGGCCGCTCGACCCTTTTCATCACGTATCCGTGCTTCTCCATCCTCTTAAGCGTCATCTCCGTCTTTTCGTCGGCCACATTCTGGTCGGCGTTGAGCCGTAAGAGGTACCGTCTGAGTTTCTGATCGCTCAGCTCACCCGAGTTCAACCAGACCAAGGACAGGACCAATGTGTAGAAAGCGGCGTACGTCGCCTCTTCTTCCTCGCTCGGCGTCTTAGATGGTCGTAGTATTGTTGCGCTTCGAAAGGGGTCAGGTAGAGTTGATGTCAGGATGTAGGAGCCTGATCCTGTCTTGGCTTGGCTACTCGATTTCATGGCTGAGGAGGGTGTCTCAGTTCCGACACAGACGATGAGTATACCGCACTTAGACGGAGCAATCTTACCTTGTCGCTTCTCATGCAGCGTCATCTTCTCACGAACCGGCAACTCGCGCAACTCCATGCCCCAAACCGCTCGAAGTTGTTTCTGTGCCAAGTCGAAAACCTTTTTGAACGACCGACCTTGGTTACCGAGCACTGCGGGGGAGGAAAAGGTTGGAACACGTCAGCGTTGGATCGACGATGGACAACTAGGTCATCGACAAGTGACGTAGGCACGCACCTCTCTCCTTGATCCCTTCTCTCCGGATCGTCGTCCGCGAGTACTCGCATGATAGCACATATCGGACCATCTTCTTCGCAAGTCGGACCTCGGCTTCTTGGCTGGCGTCACCGTTATTAGAATCCAAGCCGTCACCGGATTCGTCGTCATCGAGTTCGTCATCCGAGAGGTTGCGGTTCTGACGGTGTCGCGGTCGTGCTTCTTCTTCCGGGTCGTCATCGTCCATCTGAGAAGGCGATTTAGTGATTCCATGACTCTTTCGCGTGATTAAGAGCTAACCGTACCTCCTGACGCCGCCTCCTTTGCGACGGAGGCATTTTCCGTGGCTATTTTTTGAGAGGAACCCCGTGAATGAAATTTCTTTTCTTCGATTTCTCTCCGCCTGCAGAAAAGAATCGGTTTAATTCCCTTTCTTTAAAGACCAAGAGTAGAAAGCTGGGATGCCATGAGACGCGACGTGAACGCGTTCCACGTGGGGGGTTTGGCGGGGATTAAGATATGAAAAGCCTATCTCGTTTATCGCCTTATCGCCTTATCGTCTATCTTATCGTCGCAAAATTTCTTGATTTGCCTGAAGGGGATTTTCCTTCTCTCTCTCTCTTCAAGCGTCCCATTTCATTCAATGATACTGCATTTCCTCTGTCCCCTTTCTCTTTTCCTCTTCTCCCCATTGGAGCGCGGCGCACTGCATTTGTGACCTCTTTCACAGAGGTCACAACATCGATGATCTCTCAGGTCTTTCTTTCTTCATCTGTTTGTTTGAAATGTCGTCTCGGCTTTGCCATGCGCAGAGGCGCGCGACCGGCCGATAACATACTCAGTCGAGCTACCCGGCCGATTCGATTCGCCTCCAGCTCGCCTGCTATGACCAATGAATCGTTCAATGCTCTCTTCTCTGGCGCAGGAGGCTCGGAGAAGCCGTCTCCGAAGCCGAAGTCTGGAAAGAAGAAGGCGCAGAAGCAAGCGCAGCCGCAAGACCAAAGAGATGACGATAAGCTGCCAACGGCATGGGCCAATGTCTCGAAGCAAGCCGCCCCAAAGGCGAATGAGAAAGCGAAGCCGGAATACCGAGACGACGATCAAAAGCTGCCCGATGCATGGATCAACGTCTCGAAGCAAGCCACTGCGAAGGCAAATGAGCAAGCGAAGCCGGGATACCGAGACGATGATCAAAAGCTGCCCAATGCATGGATCAATTCCTCGAAACAAGCCACTTCATTACCTCGAGTTGACTCAGCCATCGTGAGGCAAAGGTCATCGAAAAAGCAGTCCCAGTCGATGAAAGCCCCCTCTACTACCGCAGCCGCCTGGAAAATTGCCTTCCGGCAGTTGAAAAAGCAAATAGCGGATGAGAAGGAGGAGGCGGAGGCGCTCTCTCAAATCCATGCCGGCAACGCGCCCAAGGCTTTTGTTGATTCGGTGGCGCGAGTCACTTCAGCAAATCGACTTCAAGCAGAAGACTCGGGGCAAGCGTCATCGGAGAGGGAGTCAACAATTCCTTCTGAGGAGCCGTCCGAGGTCCTTTCATCTGGCGCAGCCGACTCGAAGACGATTCCCCAGCAGTCTGAAGAACAAAAGGCGAACGAGGAAGCCAAATCTGATAGTTCAGTCGATGGCGATCAGCTGTATAAGGCATGCATTCAAAACTTGAAGAAAACCACCTTGCCACCAGAGGCTGACGAGATTGGCGCCCATATCTTGAGTCGTCGAATCTTACGTTGGTTATCGAAGGATGCGCAAGAAGCCGAAGCAGAGAGTCGAGAGAGTCGAGAGAGTCGAGAGAGTCAAGCGAGTCAAGCGAGTCAAGTGATTGAGGAGAGTCAAGAGGACCAAGAGGACCAAGAGGACCAAGAGGACCAAGAGGACCAAGAGGACCAAGAGAGTCGAGAGAGTCGAGAGTTTCGACAGTATCGGGAGACATTCGAGAGTAAAGAGAGCCGAGAGATGCGAATATGGAGAGATAGGCAACATGACGGCTTGCGCGACGCATGGAACGAGGTGAAGAAAGCCAGCACATTGCCAGGAGAGGCAAATCAGAGGCTAGATGCTTCTTCGCCTGAAGTTCTACTACGGCCGTCAAATCATGCAGACGAATTCAGGCTGGGAATTTTCGAAGACGACCAGGTTCAACAAGCGGATGAAGACGGGCTTGCCGAGGCAGATGTCGATTCGGGAAAAGCCACTTTATCAGTAGAAGCTGAGCAGCGTCCTGAGCCAAGGATCAATTCTTCAGAACAAGCCGCTCCTTCATCAAATGCTTTTTTTGACGCCCTTGCTACGTTGACCAGACAACTAGCTTCACCACCGAATGATGCACAAGTACAAGGGAATCGATTACTCGAAGATGGCGAAGCTGAAGGAGTAGACGACGGCCAGCTACCAGAGTCAAGGACTGAGTCTTTAGAGCAAGCCAATCCGATGCCTGGGGCTGTCACCCAGGGCCTTGATACTTCACCAACAACCGCCGAACGTGATTTTGATACTGAAGCTGGAAAGCCTCCATTTGTGTCAACGAACGTTGCGCAACAAGTCGATGTACCTCGAGCTCACGAGCTTGACGAAGCTCTGGACGTATCCCGAGACGAAATTCATGACGGCAACGTAACAGGATCCCATGATAAGTCACCCTCACGCGAACATCAACTTGACTTCCAAGACCAACTCCGAAGCAAGCCTTCAGTCGACCTGCACGACGAATCTCGAACCGAATCATACGACTCCGCCAGACCTGAAAAAGCATCCGCAGGATCCGAGCAAGTGAAGTCTGAAGCGGAGACACCAGACGTGTCTAATTTGAGAAAAGAATACAAGCCGCGGTCTCGTCTATCTCAACCTCGCCGCGGTACCTTCTTTCACCATGAGAGTCTCGGTCACGTCAGCCTGGGCATACCGGCCGCAGCATTGCTGACGACGGATCTCCACGTCTCAAAAGGCCGAAGAAAACCGGAACCTAAACTCAAACTGATTGACGAGGCGGAATTGACCGGAGAGCCTTTGCAGTGCCAAAACGTTTTCGAGCATGAGCAGGAGTCAGAAGAGGAGGTTATGAAAAGATTGAGGCAAAACATTGACGAGCTTCGACCCAAAGACACGACTTCTCTCCGCGAAACAGGGTTGAGAAGGCTGGCCAAGAAGCTGACCGAGGGCTTCACTTCGCAGCAGCTCAGTGCATACTACAAAGAAGACGCGGCTCATGGCTTGCGCACGCACGGTAGTAGTATGCCGTCGTATCCCTGGATCGTCCAGCATCAGCCATGGGAGGCTATCAGATCTATGACGCTCGATAGGCTAAAACCCAAGATGCGGCAGGCGATCCGCATCATCACGGAGACGTGGAAGGTGGACGTCGAGGAGCAGGTCGAGGGCCAAGGCACCATGACTATCAAGCTCAAGCCCGACGCCTTCAAGTTGATTGCTCGTGCGTAACCGCGTCGGGCGGGCTTTTCTTCTTCTTTGGTACTGACGGGATCTTGCAGAACCTTCGAGTTCGCTGCTGAAAGGCTTGAGCAACATGTATTTTGACCCGTCGAACCACGAGAGGATATCCCACTACCCTGATACGCACCAGCTGTCTATCTACTGTCGTAGGTCGACGGCATTCACGATCCTGGCTCGCATGGACGAGATGCTCGGGTCTCAGACGACCAAAAGGGTCTCCGTCAAGAACGTCGACGAAGACAACCTGACGGAGACGGCGCTGGACGAGCTGGGCCGCATCACCAACACTTTGCTCAAATATCACAGCCGAGACTCGGTCAGCCCGCCCGTTGCCCTATGAAGCATCCCTCTCGCTAACTCTTGGTTGTTGTTTTTTTCTGCGTCTCTAGGAACTGTCGATATCGTGGATCCCAGAAGATGAGGGCACGACGGCTACTGAAGACATAGCGGATTCCATCCTCCGGCTCCTGTCGAATTGGCAGCCTCCCGCCTCGGTCAACAAGGTCCATATATTGCCGCTGACCGGAGAGAGCAACGGAAAGGAACTTACCTTTGTGACGCACCATCGAGACTTCCGAGCTCTATCATGGAGAGACAAACTGCGCGAATGGTCGCGATGCGTCAGTCCCATCTCCATCCGCTCCGTCGAGAGGAGAGTCGCCATGGCCGCCCCCATGTCCAATTACGTCTCGTTCCCCAAGACGAAAGTCTGGGCCGACCATCAGACGACGTACCATCTCTCCGCTACTTTCGGCCATATCCTCCATCTCCGTCCGCACGTCAGGACTGCCAAGATGGCCAACAACCATCGCGTCCTGTCGCCACTGGTTCCGCATCCAGCTTCGCTTGTCACGCTCAAGGCAAAGGGGGCCGAGGAAGAAATCATCGTCGACCAATCTACGGACATGATTCTCAATTTCGTCCCGGACTTGGCCGCCATCGGCGACGATGCTCAGCAGGCCCCCCCGCCTCGGATCCGGCTCCGTCTCCCTGTTAGAGGTGACGCCGACCTTTCGGCCTCTTCCCTCACGGCGGAAGACTCTAGCCTCGAAGCCGTCATCCCTTCCATCACGCACGACGTCCTCCTTCCGGCGGAGATGGTAGACGCCCGTCTCTGCCAGGAGCAAACCCTCACCCTCGACCCCACGCAAGCTTCCATACGAGACTTCCTGGCCAAATCAGACCTGAGCTCCTTACAAGGCAACGTCAAGACGCCAAGCCGCATCACGCTCTCGATCCCAACAAGCCTGCTATCCACACCAGATAAAAGCAACGACAAGAAGAAGCGAAGCCGCAAAACAAAGTCAGACCCCTCTTCACCAACGAAGCAAACGACCGAAATCCCCTACCTATTCAACGGCCTCGAACTCCACCAGACCATCGAAATCCCCCACAGGGAAAACAACCACCTCCGTCTACGCTACAGCACCATAGAAGCAGGCCACCAAGGAGGTCGACGTCAACAGCTCTCTCTCCACGCACCAGCCTCCTCCTCCTCCAACGACGACAAGACAGCCTCTTTCCTCGACGCAGTTTACGACGTCGCCGTCGGTCGTCTCTTCCCTTGGTATAACGGCCATCGTCTGATGCAGAAGAAGAAGAAGGAGAAGTTCAAGAAGCACATGCTAGACCAGACGTCAGACTACGATGAGATCGCCGAAGACGTCTCGTGGGAAGATTCCGACCCTCCCAGCGTCTCTTCTTCTCCTTCTTCTTCCCTCGCTTCATCCCACCATTCCTCATTCTCAGCTCCATGATTCACTCCCCATCCAGGACCCGTCCATTCCCATCCTCACAATTCATCAGAACGACTCTTTTTTTCGCGGTTCCCCAAGTTGATAGCGCCACCTACTCTCCATCACCAACACGATGAATCAAAGAGAAGAAATCTCTCAACAGGGCACGGCGCCACCGTTCTCCCTCGTCAAGATGAGCTGCATCACCCGGTCTACGCCAACGAGGAAGAAGAAAGCACGGCTCGGCTCGGCATCGGCGTCAGGACGTGCTATCACCGTCGTTGTTGCACTCCTTTGAACCCCACGCTTTGTAGGTAGTGGCTCAAGTCATTGTATAGGCGGATGATATGTACTTTTACGTCACGCACGTTCCGGGCGTACCGGTTTATCTCCTGTTGAGATTGGTTGTCATCATGGATGCGTAATCTGTGTATTCAAAACCGCCAATGCCGATTAGGCTGTTGATGAGGCCCCTGAAGTGGAAGGGCGATGCAGGATGCTGATGGACAACCTGTACAATCCATCTTGGCAAATACACCATAGCGATCAGCGGGAAGTCAGGGAGATGTTACGTCCAGGGCATGCAAGCTTCATCTTAAGGGGTGAGTCATGTGAAGACGTAACTCACATGTAGACTCACATCACATCAAGCCACTCACGACATACACAAAAGACACAGGACATGCACAAATCACTTCCGACTCTAATTTTTCGTCCTGCAAGGCACATCGTGACAGTCCTGATCCCATAACCCATCCCCGTATTGTGTGCCCCAAGACGAGTCCGCAACCGCAGCAAAGATCATGGCGTCGTAGAAGTGAGAACATACAAGCCCGCTCCCCACATTCCCTCAAAACCCCGTCACAACGCGGCTCTATTTCTTGGCAGCCTTGGCAGCAGACTTGGTCACCTTACCGGCGGCACCGCTGGTCTTATCGACCGACTTGATGACACCGACAGCAACGGTCTGACGCATGTCGCGGACGGCGAAACGACCCAGAGGAGGATAGTCGGTGAAGGCCTCCACGCACATGGGCTTGGAGGGAATCATCTTGACGATGGCGGAGTCACCAGACTTGATGAACTTGGGGGCCGTCTCGACAGCCTTGCCGGTACGACGGTCGATCTTCTCCTTGATCTCGGCAAACTTGCAGGCGATATGGGCAGTATGGCAGTCGAGGACAGGAGCGTAGCCGGCACCGACCTGACCAGGGTGGTTCAGGACGATGACCTGAGCATCGAACGAGGCGGCGGCCATGGGCGGGTCGTTCTTGGAGTCGCCAGCAACATTGCCACGACGGATCTCCTTGACGGAGACGTTCTTGACATTGAAGCCGACGTTGTCGCCGGGAACACCCTCGGTGAGCTGCTCGTGGTGCATCTCGACCGACTTGACTTCAGTGGTGACGTTGGAAGGGGCGAACGTCACAACCATGCCGGGCTTGATGACACCAGTCTCGATACGGCCGACAGGAACTGTGCCAATACCGCCAATCTTGTACACATCCTGAAGCGGAAGACGGAGAGGCTTGTCGACGGGACGCTTGGGGGGCTCGATGGCGTCGAGGGCCTCGAGGAGGGTCTTGCCAGTGGCCTTGCCGCCCTTGGTCTCCTTCTCCCAGCCCTTGTACCAGGGGCAGTTGGTGGAGGCGGTCAACATGTTGTCTCCGTTGAAGCCGGAAATGGGAACGAAGGGAACCGTCTTGGGGTTATAGCCAACTTTCTTGATGAAGTTGGACGTCTCCTTGATGATTTCCTGGAAACGAGACTCGGACCACTTGGTGGTGTCCATCTTGTTGATAGCAACGATGAGCTGCTTAACACCAAGGGTATAGGCAAGGAGGGCGTGCTCGCGAGTCTGGCCATCCTTGGAGATACCAGCCTCGAACTCGCCAGTGCCAGCGGCAATGATGAGGATGGCGCAGTCAGCCTGCGAGGTGCCAGTGATCATGTTCTTGATGAAGTCACGATGGCCGGGGGCGTCTACGCAAAATCGTCAGCCAGGCAAACAGCGAAGAAGAACCGGGGTCGAGACGAACCAATGACGGTGACATAGTACTTGGGAGTCTCGAACTTCCAGAGGGCGATATCGATGGTGATACCACGCTCACGCTCGGCCTTGAGCTTGTCAAGAACCCAAGCGTACTTGAAGGAACCCTTGCCGAGCTCAGCAGCTTCCTGTTACCAAGAGGTGTCAGTCATACATATGTCATCTTTTTTTTTTGCCTGGTTCGAGCTTTCGCAGGGTCCTTTTCTTTGGAATGAGGGAGGGGGGACGTGGGGTGCGTAGTGCTGGTAGGAGCCCCACCACCACAAGCGGAAAGCCATGCACCGAAAAATTTTCAGGTTCTGGCGCAAGGAGGGGTAAGGAGAGCACCATGCAGGCAACGCGGCCATTGATGCGGGAGATTCAGGCTTGATGCGATAGGAAACATAATAGGAGAGTAATGAAAATACCTTCTCGAACTTCTCAATGGTACGCTTGTCGATACCACCGCACTGGTAAATCAAGTGACCGGTCTGTGATAATGTCAGTATGGGAGTGGACACCCGCACAGAGGCCCGGGCCGCCGTGGCGACAAGGCGAGCGGGGTAACGGCAACCGAATGTGACGGCCACCGCAGAGACTGGGGAAACTCACGGTGGTCGACTTGCCGGAGTCGACGTGGCTGAAGAAAGAAGTCAGTATGAAGTGACGGCCGACGAGCGTTGATTTTTGGCGTACCCCTAGAATACAAGTCAGTGGGCGAAACGAGGAGCGGGGCAGGGAAAGTGGCAAACTTACGATGACGACCACGTTGATGTGAGTCTTGTCGTCCTTACTGTAGGAGAAGTCAGCGTCGAATAGCCACATGTCGTAACTGAGCGAAGGACAACGCACCCCATTTTGACGGTGGATGAAGGTACGGATCGTGAGTGAAGTGGATTTGATTGTCGGGAGGTAGTGAGCTGATGCGAGTTGGATTAGTCAACTGGGCGGAAGCGAGTACAGAGAAGAGAAGACGGTGAAGAAGACGATGGCGCTCATGAAGAGAGGCCGACGGGAAGAATAGAGGAATACTCACAAAAACCGCAGGTCGGATGCTTGAACCGGGTATGCGAGACGAAGAGCAGAAAGGAGAAAAATTCGCAAGCTGACGGTGGGTGGAGGAGACTTTTAAGGGTGGACTCGCAGGTGCGGGGCAACCAAGAGGGGCAATTTTTCTTTTCTCTACTTTTGTGTGGGAAGGGCCTGAGAGGGGCAGCCCTAACAGGTAGGAAGTTTTTTTTGGGGCTTAGTAATCCTGACGTGCTGTGGTTTTCCTCTCGGTCTCTCTCCCTCTCTCACATACATGGGTGACGGAAAACAACTGACAACCAGTACGAATAGGTAGGAATAGGGCCACCATTATCTGAGGTTCTCCATCTAGGTAAGTAAACAATCATGGTGACTCACTCTTTCGAATGAGTCACATTCAAGAATTGCCTGTATCTGGGAGTAGGTAGGTAGGCATGCATCCAACTGAGCGGCCAGCCAGAAGGCTTTACACGGACACAACCTACAACCACTGACATGACCTAGAAGGCTGGCACCACAGCAAGAGTCACACCTACCACAGGCCCATCACAGGTGGAGGCTTTTTGAGTTTCATGGCTTGATGATACATGGGCGCTGTTAGTCGCTACAAGGACGCCCGATCCATCGCCATATAAAAGGGCAGGAAAAAAAGAAAACACACACATGCACACCTAGTACACGAGGGGAACCTGGCCCGATCGTCATGCCCAACCCTCGAGGCCCAAACGACACGCGAGAAGCATCGACAGACACGCATGACACAAGGGCAGCTTTCTATGCCGCGTGTGTCTCAGCCCGGGCCCTTTTCTTTTCCGCTCCGCCTTTGAATTGTGCAGGTAGGTAAATGTCATACAGGCATGACAAACACGCCAAGACAGCTTCTCCTCGACAATGCTCCTCATCCTCCTCCGTTCATCCCATCACAATGGTGCATGTCGACTAATTACTCTTCACGGCCATTGAGCTATGCAGCTCCGCCTTGTTCGTTATGCTGTCTGACGCCTTTCCCACGAAGCAGCCCCACAGGATGCCCTTATGTACCGTTACCCGCCGGTCCAAAGTCTCGATATCTGCATATATCAGTATCCGTAGAACTGATGGGTGTTAAGCCAAAAACTCCCCGTTCATCAACATCACATATAGCACATACATACATACATCCCTACATACATACACATATTCGTACATGGCTATGTATCCGTAGTTTGCCTGAGCTATGCAGAGAATCACAATGTGATATCAAGGCCCGTGAACGTTGCACAGAAAGAATCCTCGGGCAGCTCATCACACAAGAGCAACGCCGGGCACACACAATGCGGCCTGCGATCCCCATCACCAATCCAAGGATCATCACTCTCAATTTGTCCATGTGTTAGACATCTGCTTAATCCTTCGAATCGCGATACTACTGCCTGCCACACAAAGTCGTCTTGCTTCTGCCACAACCCAATAGTTGCGAGCCTAACAAATCCACATAGGGTACTAGCAATTTGAGCAAGTCGACAAACTCCTGTCAAGTCATTGGAAGCAGTCGAGAATCTCGGTACAAATCCGAGTACTAGTAATTTCTCCGGGGGGGGGACGCTATTTGGCCCTGTCTATCCCTACCTACTTAATCTCCTTTAACCCTTTGCTCTATGAGTTGTCCTTCATATGCCACGCCAACTTGGTATCCTACAGCGCTCTCAGATGCTCTCGTGTGTCTCGTTCCTATCGTACAATTCGCGTCCTACTTTGACCTCTGCGTACGAGGCGTCTTCAGTCCTACCATGGCGGCCGCTGCCACCATGAGGATTCCTGTTGCGCCCACGTTGTATGCATATTCTCGTCCCGCCCACCAGTACATGCTGGTGAATAAGACGGGGCCTAGCCCGCGTCCGAGCTGGCCCCAGCTTCGCAAGATGCCCAGCTTGCTCCCGCGCTCGTCCTCGCTCGCGTCGAGGCTGCTGAGCGTGTTCAGGCCCGTGACGACGGTTGCCGAAGTCGTGGCGAGACAGGTGGCTGCCGCGTACAAGCCGCCTACGGTGTCGATCCTTCCGAGCAGGATAAAGGACGCGAGGCAGGCTAAGACGCCTACACGGATGGACAGGAGAGGCGGCATCCTGCGGGTGACGCCGCCCTGGAGGATGGATGCCACAAGGCCGATGAAGCCCAGCAACCTGCCGTTCTTGGCCGAGGTGAAGGCGAAGAGATCGTAAGTCATGAAGGAGAGCGAACTCTCCATGCCGGAAAAGAAGAGCAGGAAGAAGAAGTTGACGGCATAAAGCAGGGAGGGTGAGTTTGTCCTTTCGACCTTGCGCTTAGCCTCGGTGCTGGCCTTGTCGGCTCGACGTTCGGGCCGCGTCAAGGCTGGGAGCGTCTCGGGAAGACAGCGGTAGAGGTAAATCGTCTCGACAAGGACGAGGAACAGGCTGAAACCGGCCGCCATGGCGAACGGGTTCGCGGAGAAGACGGCTACATTGCTAAGCCAAGCGCCCAGCGCCGGGCCAAAGGTGAATGCGACGCAGAAGCAGGCGCCGATGATGGCCATGGTGGAGCCGCGCGAAGCGTCGTCCGAGATGTCGCTAGCGATGGCATTGGCGAGCTGGACATTGCCCTCGGAAAGACCGCCGACGACGCGGCTGGCGACAAAGGTGCGGAAATCAACGGCGGCAAGCCACAGTAGGACGGAGAGGATGTTGCCACACATGGAGGCAAGAAGTGCGGTGCGGCGGCCACGTCGGTCGGATAAGCGGCCGATGACCGGTGAGGCTATGGCTTGTAGCAGGCTTATCGGGCGCGTCAGCAAGTCGACGACGAGTGGTAAGAGGTTCGCGTGGCGCACGAGAAGAGCGAGCCCATGGCGCCGCCCAGTAGAACAATGTCATGACGCGAGTCGATGGGGCGGGAAAAGGCGGCTTTGTAGTTGTTGAGACCGACGAGGAGGCGCTGGAGTAATGTCGGCGGGCCGGCTTCTCGCAGGGATGGAGCTTCACGGTCGCGATAGAACTCGAGGAGCTTGGGGAAGAGCGGTAGTATGAAGGTGAAGGAGATCTTGGGTGGAGAGAATCAGTGGGGATCCGAATGGCTTGGCATGCTCCGCCCGGGGCGCCACTCACCAAATCCAATAGGAGGGAGACGATGATGACGCGGAGGACCTTTTTCCTCGTGGCAGGGTCGACAAGGGCCATGATAACAGGCGAATCGGAACGGCGAGCGGATGAAGAGAGATGGAGAGTGAAGGGGGGGTGAGGTAGGGGAGGGAGAGGGAAGAAAGGAAAATAGAGGGCGAAGTGCGAGAGCGAGGGAGCTGGTTGAAGATGACGAGGCTGAGGTAGTATCCGAGTTCCATGTTAGGGGGGCAGCCTGTAAGCGTCTCGATGCCTATTTAGGCACGTTCCACGTCGAGGCGCGCACGAGCCGTCGATTGGCTGACGAAGAGTCGAAAGGAGAGAGAGAGAGAGAAACACCAATACGGAGTACATACATACATAGACATACAGTATAGAGAGAGAGAGAGTGTGTGTGTGTGTGTGTGTGTGTGTCTGCGTGTGTCTGCGCGCGCGCGTGTGCGTCTGCTTCACGAAGCATCATCTCCCATTCTCATCACCCTCACCAGTTCCTTCCCCCAGTCGTCCCATCCGCGGCTGGTTCGGCTCGGTTCCGAAAATGAAAGGCTTCAGGCGACCATCCTATTCCCTTCGGCTGTCTCGCGGACCATCCGAGCAAGCCCCCCCCTACCCTCCCATCCCCTTAGGCTTCTCTGCCCTCCCCTCCTCTATCCGTACTCTCCCCTTTTTTTCACACCTTCGTCCCATGTTTCCAAGCCGGCCCCCCTTTATCAAGCATCCATGTTTAAATAGCAGGCATCTCAAATTGTCGGAATTTCATTTTACCGGTGCCGGCAGAGATGTGTCGAGGTAGCTATCAAGTAGCTGGTACATGGAGCTAACGGGGCCAGTAGAGCAACTCAGCAAACTTACACAAGCGTGTAGCCCCTACGGTCTACCCTACGTCTAACTTACATATAGCACGTCTTGTACGGATACGCTGCTGCTCTTTAAAACTATCATTCTCTTCGTAGTATCTGCCCTTGAAGAAATTTCGCTTGGAAGGACCACGGGCGCTATCGAGGGCGGCGGCGGCGGCCAAGGAGGGCAGAAGAAAGAGCAGGATGAGTAAAGATAGCTTTGAACAGCAAGTACGCATTAAGACGCGTCACGGTGCTATCTGCTTATATAAATTCTCTATACCGGAGCTGCATCTCTCAATGGTCAGAATGCACACAGCAAGTCCTTGAGAATAGAAAATAGAAGACAAAGAGGCATCACAGAAACGGACCTCTCGTGAGGGTTAGGTAATGATGATGAATTGTGCATTTGTACCAGAAGCAACCTCTGATGGCACTGATGGCCTTCTGCAGTGTGTAGGTCATATAAGCATGACTCAGCTAGATTAGTATGAACCGGCTAGCTGCTCACACCGTCACACCTGACTTTAACAGAATGGCCTCAAAACAAGACGAAAAGTGGTGGTCCCAAAAAAGGGAACGAAAATCGTGAACTGATGATGTCCGGGAATGTCTGTCTCCAGACCCCCCAACCAAGTACGGAGTAGTAAATGATGTCTCCCTCCAACCATGACTAAGCTCCTTCTATGGCTAGCTCGTCACTAGCGAAGTACTTGGATACTTGATAGTGACTTCGATAAATCTTTACCGGCTCCGGGAGGACTAAATTCCGTTTATATTGAATGCCTGATGAAATCGGCCCCCGAAGGCAGCTCTTTGCTGCTGCAGCTGCAGCTGGTCGGCCACACGTGCTGAGACAGAGCACAGCAGGGCTATCAATTAACGAGCCGCTATGATCATCAATGTGCAGAATCTCTCTCATTCTCTCTCTGCCTCTCTCTCTGTCTCTCTTAACAATAGGTACGCACGCACACGTGCACGAGCGTACACGCACAATGGTAGACGGACACTGTCCGACATGGCGATATCTGTGCGTGTCAAAACCCCGACACACACACACACACACACACACAAGCACTCTCACACGCACTCTCACACGCACTCTCACACGCACTCTCACACGCACTCTCACACGCACACACACGCACACACGCACACGCACAAAATCCTCTCTCTAAAACACGGTACATATGTAAGAAAATAATGCGTTGCCGCTCTCTGTAACCCGTTCAGTCTATCTATCCTCTCTCTTTGCCTGCCCTGCCATTGCTGGCGCCTCTTTTTCTTTTCTCTCTACCCGTCAGACCCCGTCTCTATCTCTATGCCCACCACCTTACCCTCTTCCATCTTGCCCCTTTTCTCCCCGTCCTTCCTTTTTTTTTTCCCTTTCCCTCCCTTCCCCCTCCCCTCCCCTTTCTGTTTTGCTTAGGCCGGTAATTGTCCAAGGAGCAAGGAAGAAAGGGAAAAAAAATAAAATAAACAACAACTCGAATTCGGAGAAGAAGAAAAGAAGACAGTAGAACATGCGTCTTTTTTTTTGCCCCTAACGCCAGCGTGAAAAAACAAACAAAGTCGACTGTAGTAGAGAAAAGTCTTAGCAATTCTGTCTCTGGCTCAGTTCCCTCGACTTGTTCTCTCTCTCACCTTCTCAGCTTGTTCGGGATGGTTTTGGCGGGTTGGGGGCGTTGGGCTTCTTGACCACGCCCGTAACGTCATACGGCCCGCGCGACATGATGATGTTGATATTCGTGTGTGTGTGAGAGAGAGAGAGAGAAAGCGTTGATAGCTGCTTAGACAGCAATTGTCCAAGGTAAATCTCGCCCGAACTGAGACGGGATGGTAATAATAATCGAGCTGAAGCGATGGGACAAGGTGTCAAAACTTCAAGATATGGGAAGAGAGATGAGTCGAGCTCAAGTTGTAGGACGAGTGTCGAGCTGCGCAGACAAGAGAGAGAGAGATGGAGAGAGAGAGATGGAGAGAGAGAGAGATGGAGAGAGAGAGAGAGATGGAAGAGTCGATGCTGCTGAAGAAAGAAGAGCGAACTGAAAAGAGTCCGACATGAGGGAGCGGCGAGCTATATAACAAGCATTCTGGTCAACGACAGCAATCGGCGGATGTCTAGGATTATTTTTTTCCCTCTCCCATCAACCCCTGCTGGTCTGGTCTGCAGTGCGTGCCTTGAGTCTCTGTCCCAAGAGTCGTCTCTCTGTCTGTCTGGTAAGGGGGGGGGGGCACAAGCTCGCTCGCGTGGCAGTCCTTTTGCTCAATCTCATTCCAGGTACCGAAGCTTCGATGATACTACCTACGGACACAACCCATGCTAGCCACGGGCCCCTGATACATTCCATCAGACATGTAACCTCGTTCTTTTTTCCAGCTCTCGACAGGGATGTCGTGTTTGTCCATCGACAGCGGATCATCGGGGAGAGCGCATCGATTGTCCGTTTCGCCCCGACTCGACGGATCACGGTCAAGGTCAGAAGCGAAGGGGGGCCAATCGCCGGAATAGGCTGATGCCGCAGCCACGAGGCAAACGGGACCTTTCCCACCCCCCCTCTTCTCTTCCCTCTTGTTGTCGTAACACCGTCCGGCTTTTTTCTTCTCTCCCAGTAGTCTGACGGTTCCAAGTCAAACGAGGAGGCTGTCGACGATGACGACGAAGACGTGTTTTACCACGCACACACCCCCCCTTCCCCTCCATATACCATTTTACATACAAACTCGACCCAGGAATCCGGATCCTTTTAACACAACTTCCCAACTTCTGCCGTTGAGAAACCAGGGGCCCGACAGCCGATAGCCCCAACGAATGGGCGTCTTCCCAACCCGTGGCCGGCCAGGGGGCTCGGGGAGACAGACAGGGGATGAGGAAGGGGGGCTAAAAAGGAAAAAGAAGGAAAAGAAGACGACGACGACGACGAAGACGAAGACGACGAAGACGCCACCTACATCCGGGTCTCCCCGGCCAGATGTGGTTGTGGCGCTATCCGTATGCAGGTATGTACATACAAGGGGGGGTGGGCGATGCGGCTCGGTCCTAGAGGCGCCGTTGGCTTGACCATGATTGCTCGCAAACTGTTTCCTTGTTGCTTCACGGGAAGATGCAGGCACCCACCCCTCCCCCTTCATCCTATCCATCCTATCCTATCCTGTCCTATCCTATCCGTCCATCCACACGAAGAGAAACAAAACAACGGACGACAGCCTACTCCCTGCAGCAGAGACAACAATCAGTCGCTCAACCCTACCGCTGGGACTGTCTCCGTCTGTTCCGATGCAAGCAGGTGCCGCAGTTTCGGTACTCATTTCTACTTCCTGCTTCGTGTTGGGATAAACGACCGGGGGGGGGGCGAGACGGCATGGAAGGGAGGGAGGCTAAAAGGAAGAGGAAGAAGGAAAAAGAAACTCCCTGCCTAACCACTGAATACTCACTACCTAAGTGTGTATGTACGGATATGCGTCCATGTATGTCGGCGTTTGTGGTCCAGCGCAAACGATGACGCTTGGTGCTCGCTCCGAAGCCTCACCGCATCACCAATGATTCTTGACAGACAGGGTTCCGGACTTGGTCCACATATACTCGTCCAGTCCTAGTTCCATGCCGCCCTCCTTGCCCCAACCACTGGCCTTGATGCCGCCAAAGGGAACTTCGGTCGACGACGAGTTGCCCGTATTCTTGATTGTCCGTCAGCGAAGGAAAAAGGGAAAAGAAAAAGGGGGTGGGGGGGGGGGGTGAGAAAGGAGGTGGAAGGGGAGGAGATGGGGGGAAAACAAAGAGTTCACGCACCAGACCAACGACGCCCGCCTCGAGCTTCTCAAACATGCGGAAGAGCCGATCAACGTCCTGGGTAAAGACGTAGCTGGCCAGGCCCATGCTAGTATCGTTGGCGAGCCTCACAACCTCATCCTCGTCGTCGAAGATGGCCACGCCCAACATGGGCGCGAAAATCTCCTCGCGGCTCATGCTCATGTCCGGCTTCAAGCCCGTGACGATGGTCGGCTTCATGAAGTAGCCGCCGCCAGAGACGCGCTCGCCCGAACCGAGGACGAAGCGTGCGCCCTTTTCCCGTGCGTCCTTGGCCAGCTCCTCGGCCTTATCCAGCCCACGATCCGTCGTCAGAGAGCCCATGGTGACGCCCTCCTTCATGCCGTGGCCGACGGAGAGCTTAGAGGCGCGGGCCACCAACTGTTCGACGAGCCGGTCGTGAAGGCCGCGCTGGACGTAGACGCGGTTGGCAGAGATGCAAACCTGGCCGGCGTGTCGCCACTTGAGGCCCATGAGCTGTTCCACCGCCCTGTCGAGGTCGGCGTCGTCGAAGACGATAAAGGGGCAGTTCCCGCCGAGTTCGAGCGTCGATCGCTTGAGCTCCTTGGCGCACAGTCCGGCGATGATGCGCCCGACGCGCGTGCTGCCGGTAAAGGACACGATGCGCACCAGCGGGTGTCGGCAGAGCGCCTCGGCCACTATCGGCGTGCCTTGGAGGCTGGTCGGTAGCACGTTGACCAAGCCCGGCGGGAAGCCGGCCTCGATGATGAGCTTAGCCGCCGCCAGGGCTGTCACGGGCGTCTCGGGCGATGGCTTCAGCACCAGCGAGCACCCGGCCGCCAAGGCGGTGCTCATCTTGCGTAGGCAGAGCACGACGGGGAAATTCCACGGCACCAGGGCGACGGCCACGCCGACGGGCTGCTTGATGGTGATGGCTCTTCGGCCCGGTCCGGAAGAGGGCGTCTGCCATCTTCCGTGCACACGCTCCGTCTCGCCCGCAGCCCAGGCGATAAAGGGCAGGGCATAGTCGATCTCGGCGTGCGCCTCTTTCAGCGGCTTGCCCGTCTCGTGGACCAGCATCGTCGCCAAGTCGTCGCGCGCCACCTCCAAGAGCTCGTTCCATCGAAGCAGAGCCTCGGCGCGTTGCCTCGGCGTCCAGGTGCGGTATTCTTCAAAGGCCTTCTGAGCCGCCTGCACCGCCTCGTCGACCTCGGCTTCGCCTGCGACCGCACACTCGCCCCAGGTCGAGCCGGAGCCCGGGTCGATTAGGGGGAATCGCTCGCCGGACTGGGCCGCTTTCCAGTCGCCGTTGACATGGCAATCGAAGCGAAGGAGACTGGCATCGTTGAGCTTGAATGGGAGAGACATGGTCGTATGGTCAGTCTGTTCTACTGTCTGTTTGCTAGTTGCTTGTCGGAGAAGATGGAAGAACCGAGCCCGGTAGAGGCCAAGCTCCCCCCCTACCTACCTATATAGGTGGCAGACATGCTTCCGGCCATATACGCCTACATACGGATACTCGGACAAATACCGATTACCATGCGTCGGGCGGGGAACCGATGAGTCTCACAGCCGACTGCATATCCGCATGCCACCATACGATGTGACGTGGCTTGTGTATCCATCTGTTGAGCGAGCTATTTTCTATCCGAACACGTCTATCTGCATGCTCTGGCCTGCAGATGGAAGGCTTCAGTCAAGGAACGGGCTGCATATGGGCCAAGAGTATCACATCGTTCAGTATTATGTTACGAACTACACAGTATCTGGACTCAGGCTGAGGCGTTAACAATATCGTCATCATCGTCATCGTTATTGTCGTCGTCGTCGTCAGCACCAGTCATCTCATGTCAACCTCAGACCAGTAACGTTAAGCGCTCAGACGCAGCGGCCACCGTCCACCTCGAGATTAACGCCCGTGATGAAGGATGCCTCGTCGCTAGCGAGGTAAGACACGGCATTGGCGACATCTGTTGGTTCGCACGCCCTGCCGAGAGGTACGGTGGCGACCAACGGGGCTATGTCCGCTTTTTCACCAAGGAACATGGGCGTCCTGTCGCCATCAAATAGTGGAAAGGAGAAAAGTCAGCGATGCTGCGACGTATAACGATGACAACGTACAGGCGCGTAGATCCGGACACTGCCGGAGATACGGCGTTAAAGCGGATGCCGCGAGTGGCATATTCAGCTGCTAGCGACTTGGTGATTGTGATGACGGCTCCCTTGGTCGCATTGTACCAGGTCAGTCTCGGCCGCGGACGGACGCCTCCAGTGCTGGCCACTTGGACGAAGCAGGCCTTGCGGTCCTCTTTGATCAAGTACGGTACCAGGACGGCGGTCGACATGTAAATGGACTTGACATTGACGTTGAAGACCATGTCGAACTCAGCCTCGGATACTTGCTCGGATGGCTTCGCCAAATATGCGGTGCCGGCGTTGTTGACGACGACATCGACTTGACCGTATGCCTCGACGGTCTTGGACAAGATGCGTTCCCAGTCAGAGCGAGAGGTAACATCCGCCTTGACGAAGACGCAGTTGAGCTGCTTAGCGACAGCTATGCCGTCTTCCTCGGCCAGATCGGCGATGACGACCTTGCAGCCCTGGAGGCAGAGCTTCTCCGCGATAGCTTTGCCAAAGCCGGAGGCTCCGCCGGTGACGATGGAGACTTTGCCATGGAAGCTTCGCTCTGCCATGATTATAGATGTTCAGAGTGGCTCGGCTTGTAGGATAGACAGAGAAGGTGAGGGGTCGGCCTAATGAAGAGGGGAAACATCATGCCGAGAAGAAGAATAAGACTCTCTCATACATACATACATTCTCAGCCGAACCGAGGTCGTACAAACATGCAACTGCATGTACCTAGGCACGTCGACGTGCAATGGCGGGTGTCACGTGACAGCACACGAATGCATCATCATTATCATCATTATCATCATCATCATCGACGATGGATGATTATTTTTTTTGTCATCAAGACGAAAAGATGGCTGTGGAGAAGCAAATCAAAAGAAGAACGTCTAAGACAAGAGACAAGACACGAGAGAGCCACAGAGCAAGGATCAAAGAGACGTTGTAAGACGCAAGAGAGGGAGAAAAGGAACAAGGGCGAGCATCACATTATGTAAGACAATGCGGAGCCTGGCGAAAACCCTGTGCTCTCAGTCTGTCCTCACTGCTCAGCAACGAAGTCGAGGCTCGCACATGGCATCAGAACTCGATGACGTCTTCGGCGAGGCGCCGGCGGCTCACCCGTCTGATATGCGTCGACTTCAGACGGAGCACACGACGGCGGGTTATCGCGAGGCTCTGGCGGTCGCCAAGCAGTCAACCATTCAGGCTGGCTTCGACGAGGGGTTCAGCTTAGGTGCCACCTTGGGCTTGCGAGCCGGTCGGATCTTGGGTCTGCTCGAGGCCATAAGCGAAGCCGTCCGGGCCGACAGCGAAGCAGAGCAACTACTAGCTACGGCTCGGAAGGAGCTCAGTTTAAGCGTCATCTTCTCTTCATCGTATTTTGCGCCGGATGGCAAGCACACATTCCACGTCCATGATGACCTCAACGTGGCCGATGCCCACCCCTTGATCGAGAAGTGGAAGAGGCTCGTCGATCAGCAGCTTGCGCGCTGGACTATAGACGAGGACGTCGTCGGTCATGAGACGGGCCGGCTAAGCGTCGAGGCGCTGGTCTCCCCTTCTGCCCCTTCTGGTGCAAGGCCGCCCCTGGATTGGTGAAGCCGGGCCAAGAGGGGCGACCTACCTTGACCACGCGAGAGGCGACAACAAGGAAAAAGGAATGAAATCAACGGTGAAACGTCTTTTCTTCCATGCAGCAAATTTAGAGGATCTGACTTTGGGATTGCCAATGTTTCCCATCCCCAAGGGCGTCTAACCTGTGCCCAAAATAAACGTCCCCAGAGGTTCATGAGGCAAACGAAGACGAAAGGCTACGCTCGCCCCCTGGAACTCACTTCTTCCTTGAGTCCCCTTCTGTCACCCTCGTCTCAGACGACCGGAGAAGTGCTATTTTCTTTGTTTTTCTTCCTGCTCGACCCACGTCTATGTAAAGAAAGATGATGAATGGTCTCCCTGCATCCGCTAGACAGAGTTGTCTCGAAAGGGCACACTGGGGGTTCGGTCGTCATCCCTTTGGTCGGCCTCGCGGCTGTGTGAAGCCGTGAGAGGAAGACAAAATGGAAATGAAGAGACACAACAGAGTGAAACCAAAGGAGAAAACAAAGACACCAGACTGCTGAATGCTTTGACAGTGGCTTCTCTTCACGATCTGTCTTTACACATGGATGGCAACCCAAGCTACTTAGGGTGATGACAGGACGAAAGCAAGTGCACGTCTAGCGCAGGAGAACAATCCTTTCTTCCCTTGGAGGGCACCGATGATGAGCTTTGGTCAGTATCGATGACTGTACTTGGTGCGCACGGTCTCTCCTATTATCAGCATCAGACATGGGACTAGGACTTTAATCGCTTCAATGACATTGTCAGGTGGAATCAAGGGCGGGTTCAAGTTCGTTCACCATTAACCATCCCTGGACTCGGGCCTCGTCAAGGGTGTGTCAATTTGTTGGGCAGTCCTTTTGGGGGGTAAGAGGGGGGTGAGAGAAGGGGAGGAGGAGGGAGCCGAAGCAGGATATTTAACGTCATGATGCTCCCCGGCAATGAACCAACACTTCCCTCTCCGATATCAGCACAAGCAGGTTACAGCATACAATCCGCCTTCTTCTTCACACTCGTTTTCTTTGGGGCTTCAGAGTTGTCTACCCGTCCACTCGTTTGAGAAACAAAACATCTTTAGTCTTCGCTTCTCTCCCGGTTTTCAAGACCCCCCGCAAATCAGTCAACATGAAGTCCTCCATCATCGCCGTCGCCTCTGCCGCCGTGGCCACTGCCGCCATCGTGCCTCGCTCGCCTCTTCTGGGCCTCGACGCCGATCTTGATGTGAACCTGCTGGGCATCAACGCCAAGATCTGCCTCGACGTCAAGATTCCCGAGGGCATCCACATGGACAAGGCCGACTGCCCCAAGCACGGCCCCCCTGCGGACTGCACCGACATGTGGCACCCTCCCCACGATGTCACCATCGATGGTTGCGACAACCACGGAGAGAAGGGCTGGCACTACGTCCACCCTTGCAACTGCGAGGACCACGCTCCTCACAGCTGGACCACCAGCACCGTCACGGCTACCCAGATGGTGACGACTATCAACAACGTCCAGACCACCTACGCCGTGCCGGCCACCACCACTGTCTGCCCCGTGCCCGTCGCCAACACTGCTGTCGTCACGCCTACGCCCTACGAGCAGCCCCAGGCCCCGGTCGAGACGTCCATCTACACGCCCACCCCCGTCTACGCGCCCACGTCGGCTTACCAGCCCGCGGCGCCTAGCCCGGAGGTCGTCGCCGCCCCGGCCCCGGCTCCCTACCCGACCTACGCCCCTAGCATGGTCCCCGCCCCGGCCCCGGCCCCGGTTGCCCCCTACGTTGCGCCCATGGGCACCGCTCCCGGCTATGCTCCCCGCCCGTACAACACGACGGCCCCGGTCGTCATGGCCGGTGCCTCTGCCAACAGCCGCAACGTCGGTGTCGCCGCCGTTGCCGTCGTCGTCGCCGCCCTCCTGCTGTAGGAGCGTTCGCTGTTTTGATCTCATTGGACTCGGTGGCTCTTTTGTCTGTTTCTTGATGACTCTTTTCTCTTACGGGATGGCATTACAGCATGTTCCCTCTGTATTTTCCCTCCCCCTTTCGGGGGAAGTCACTTATTTTCAGGCTGTACATTGTGTGCCAGGCGAGGCGTACTCGTCTTTGTCGATAGGAGAAGGATCTGCACATTGATGTCGGGACTCTGTATTGAAAACCCCCTTTTTTTCATCTCACACACCCGCTCAAATACATAATACAGAGCGAAGCTCAAAACAGTTGTTTTCTGTCTGTTGTGACACGTTGAATCTCACCTTTCATGACTAGATGCATTCTAAGCAGAATGCCTTTTGCTTGTTCGATCAGTGCCACCGGGTTGAAGTCTCGTCGCAATATCATGCAGGCTGTCTTTGCCTGAGCCCATCATCTGGACGGCAGTGTCCCAATCGCGACCCTGGTGATCAAAGACAACCATATTACGAACGCGACCGTCATGGTCCAGCACAAGTCGCGCAGAGCGGCCATCGGCCCAGCCGATCTTAACGTGCTTAGCCTCGATATCCGCAATGACGACCTCAACAACAGAATGAGTGGCCGAGGATGCCCGTCTCTGCAGACGATGATGCAAGCCGAGTTTGCGACGCAAATCAGCCGCAACACCCATCCGATTATGATACCGAACGATATCCCTCCTCAACTCTGCGACGAAGCGCTCCAGATTCTGCTGCTGCTGCTGCTGCTGCTCCCCCTTCGACGGCGCGGGTAGGTGTTTGGCAGCTAGGGCGTTGACGGCCACAGTCGGAGGCAGCGTATGACGATGCAGCTTTAAATGACGCGGCGAATCAGCACCATACGGCCGGTTCAGCATGACGTAGTACGGCCTGTGGAACTGTCCCCTCGACATTGCTTCGAAACGCAAGCCCAGTACTTTGCCCCCGTCTACTGCGCTTGGGTCCGGGTCTTGGACCTTGAAGGCTGTGATGGGCGCGCTGGCGCGGTAGTTGCTTCTTTGCATGTAGGCGCGTTGCTGGGCTGCGCGCGTGGCGAGGTCGGTTGGCGTTGGTGATGCTGACGAGGCGCGGATGCCCATGGATGAGGCTAGGATTGTCGAGCATTGGATCTGGAGTTCTTTGCGGAGAGCAATGGCTGGATTGATTTTGTTGGTGAGTGTTTCAGAGAGAGAGAGAGGAGGGAAGCTGTTTTCTTACCTTGGTCGCGAAGATCTTGTAGCTCTTGCTCCAGCGGTGCGGCGTCCGCAAGGGCAGAGTCTCCCTCCATGACCTGCTGTTCGAACCCCTCTCTCTGTCTCTCTCTCTATCGAGTTTATATCACGCGTTCTGACCGGGTTCGGGTGATGGTGTTGCGGTTCAAGAAGCAAGCGCTCGGACGTCGTCGCATCGGCACCTTTTTTTGCGTGTCTTGGAGCCTTAGCCTTAGAAGGGGGGGCCCTTGGAGCCTCAGAGGAGTGGAGGGCCTTAGAGGATAGGCCTTAGAGGATAGGCCTTAGAGGACAGGCCAACGGCGGCACCAGTGATTTTAGCGTTGTGACTAAGCACGTGCCTGACACGCAACTACCTCTATCGGAGTAGCCCCTAGTATGGAACTTAAACTGCTGGCCTCTTCTTCTGCCAGTCTTCCTTCAACCTTCTCCAAGAGGCTTCGTTTCCTTCTTCCGGTCCCTTTTTCTTCTTGTTCCTTTTTTCTTGCTCTTCACTCTCCGTGGATGAGCCATTGGTCTCTCTTCTCTTCTCTCATTTTCTCCTCTTCTTCATCTCTGTGCTGAGAAAAGAAAAACCCTCCTCCGTCCGTCCTTGTACGCTTTCGCTCCCTTGAAAAAAAAAAGCCCTTGAAAAGGTCAAAAAGGAAGATAAAAAAGGAAAAAAAAAAACTCCCTCGACTTTGGATCGACATCAGGCCACGGTAGCGTTCTTTTTTTCCAACTGCCACGGTGCCAATCTTGGAGATCCGGGTGACGACGACGTATCCAAGATTCGTTCGATACCTACTACACTGACGTGCAGGAGAGACTAAGGCGCACGACACGCTTAAAGACACGCACATTACAGATACAGACGCGCCTATACACACATACAGTCGCGACAAGGAAGCAGAGAATTCAACTGCAAAGACCAACTGCAAAGACAAAACTCGTCAAGGGCATCTCCCATGAGTGCTCGAGCCAGACGGCCGCAATCGACAGAGCCCACGCAGAGCCTGTCGGCCGAGGCGGATAATGCGAACGGAAAGATGCACAGCGGCTTCGAAATGCGGCGCAAGGGTGCGAGCCCCAAGGCAGGCAACATGGCCATCAACGTCATGTCGCGCGACGGCTTCTCGCTCGACGAACCGGTGCCGATACCTACGACGCCCGGACATGGTAGCCGCGGATTCCTCGAGCTGCCGCGACAAGACCAGCGCAATTTCCTGCTGCTGGTCCTGCTCTACTTCTTGCAGGGCATCCCGATGGGCCTCGCCATGGGGTCCGTTCCGTTCTTGCTCAAGAACCACTTGTCGTACGGCGAGATCGGGACGTTTAGCCTGGCATCCTATCCTTACTCGCTGAAGCTGTTGTGGAGCCCATTCGTGGATGCGGTATGGAGCCGGCGGATGGGGCGGCGCAAGACGTGGATCGTGCCCATTCAGTTCCTGTCGGGTCTGGGCATGCTTTGGCTCGGGTCGCGGGTCGAAGACATGATGCAGACGATGGGACGGCCAGGCGGGCCGACGGTGTGGGGGTTCATGCTGTGGTGGTTCTTTCTCGTGCTCATGTGCGCGACGCAGGACATCGCCGTCGACGGCTGGGCGCTGACGCTGCTGACGCCGGCCAACGTGTCGTATGCGTCGACGGCGCAGACGGTGGGCCTCACGGCTGGCCATTTCCTGTCCTTCACCGTCTTCCTGGCTCTCAACGCGAGCGACTTTGCCAACAAGTGGCTACGGACTGTGCCGTCGGAGGCCGGCCTCGTGTCGCTGGGCGGCTATCTGAAGCTCTGGGGCTGGGCGTACATTGTCGTCACCATTGGTCTGGCGCTGCTGAAGCGCGAGGAGCGGTCCCACAACGAGGACGGCGTCTGGGAGGTCTACCGCACCATGTGGGGGATCCTGAAGCTGCGCAACGTCCAGGCCATCATCATCGTCCACTTGATCGCCAAGCTGGGCTTCCAGGCCAACGACGGCGTGACGAATCTCAAGCTGTTGGACAAGGGCTTCGGCAAGGACAACATGGCGTTGACGGTGCTCATCGATTTTCCGTTTGAGATCGGGCTCGGCTACTACGCCGGCATGTGGTCGCAGCGGTACACGCCGATGCGGCTGTGGTGCTGGGGTTTCGTCGGTAGGCTGGCGGCCGCCGTCTTGGCGCAGTTTACCGTCATGGTGTTTCCTCGCGACGGCGTCACGACGAGCTACCTGCTGCTGGTGATTGGGGAGCACGTGCTGTCGACGTTTACGAACACGGTCATGTTTGTGGCCGTTTCGGCGTTTCACGCCAAGGTGTCGGATCCGGTGATAGGGGGCACGTACATGACGCTGCTGGCGACGTGAGTTTTCTTCTTTTTCATCGTCTCGTCCTCCCTGTTTCCCCCTCTCTTTGTCTTTTCAGAATCCCAGTCCTCCCTTCCAAAGCTGACGGCCTTCTTTCGGACAGGGTCTCCAACCTCGGCGGGACGTTCCCACGCTACTTCGTGCTGCGGCTCGTGGACGCGCTTACGGAGGCGACGTGCCATCCGGCCAAGGGGGCCCAGACGGAGCCCTTTTCCTGCGCCGTCCAGTCTGCCAAGGAGCAATGCGAGAAGGCAGGAGGGCGGTGCGAGGTGCTGCGGGACGGCTATCACGCCGTCAACATACTGTGTGTGGCCTTTGGAGTCGTGACATTTTTCTGGTATATCCGGCCCAAGGTGATGCATCTGCAGGCGTTGCCGCTGCGGGCGTGGCGGCTGGGCAAATAAGAGGACGAGAGGAGGAAGAAAGGAGGGTTTCATCATCTTCTGCATTTGTTCTTTTCGGTCTCTCCGTCTCTGTCTCTGTCTTGCCTATGTTTGTGTCTCTCTCTTTCACTCCCTCCCCCTTCTCTCTCTATCTCGGCCTCTTGTTGAGATGGGAGAATGACGGCATCTAGAGATAGGTAGTTAGGAGTAGGTATGTGTGCATGTCTGCAGCTAGAGATAATTCAATACGAAGAGAAAGAACAATATCCAAGAAGAAGAAGAAGGAGAAGAAGAAGAGACATTGTATCGGCCGGGATGGAAGCTGCTCCGTAGCCGTGAGCACGCGTCACATACCTCTTCACATAGGTAGGCAGGTAACATACGACACACTCTGGCTTCAATTCTTCCTTCTCCTCCTCGTCCTCCTCGTCCTCCTCTTCTCCTCCCTCATACATACTGCGTCAAAGCATCCATCTCTCTCTTTCGCCATGGACGCTTCCGCCTCAGAGGCGGCCTACTTCGACGCGACGCCTCCACCAGCCCATCTCGAATCACTTATAAGCCGAGCACGAAGCTTCATCGGCGAACATGCTTCGAGCGGACGAAGGGTGGCGCTCGTCACATCGGGGGGCACGACGGTCCCGCTCGAGCGACAGACGGTCCGGTTCATCGACAACTTCAGCGCCGGAACGCGCGGGGCTGCGAGCGCGGAGCAGCTACTGGCCTCGGGTTACGCCGTCATCTTCCTACACCGGCAATTCAGCCTCCAGCCGTTTGTGCGACACTTGGCGGCGCATGACGACGCCGGTATGCTGGACTTGCTGGAGACGACCGAGGACAAGGACGAAGATGGCGAGGTTGTTGTCGGGGTTAGGGTCAAGGCTGCCTCTGCCAAGCGGGTCGGTCGCGTCTTGGCGCAATATAGAGCCGCTCAACGGGATCATCTGCTCTTACCTCTCACCTTTGTCACCGTCGGCGAGTACCTCCATTCGCTGAGGGCGCTGGCTAGGTTGATGAGACCTTTGGGACCTAGGGCTTTGCTATACCTCGCCGCTGCCGTGTCGGATTTCTTCGTGCCGCCGGAGAGGATGGCGGAGCACAAGCTGCAGTCGGGCGATGGGGGGAAAGGTCGTCGGCTGGTGGTCGATCTCGATCCCGTTCCAAAGTTCCTCAAGAGCCTCGTCGACGGTTGGGCTCCCGAGGGGCTCATCGTCTCGTATAAGCTTGAGACGGACCCTTCGATGCTCATCGCCAAGGCGAGGGCTTCGCTGCGTCGGTATCAGCATCATCTTGTTATCGGGAACCTGTTGTCTACGCGGAAGTGGGAGGTTGTCTTTGTTGAGCCTGAGCCTAGGCCTGTTCGGTGGGTTCGGTTGCCTGCCGCTGCCGCTGCCGCTGCCGCTGCTTATGGTGAGGAGGAGGGGGAGGAAGAGAGGCCGTTGCCGTTGGAGAAGTTGCCTCCTGGTGATCCGGATGCTGAGATTGAGGCGCTCATCATTCCGGATGTTGCGGAATTGCATGATGCGCATATTAAGCAGAGCATGGGATAGATGGGGAGAAAAACAAATAGGGGTAGATGATGATGACGACGATGACGACGATGATGGGAGAAGAGTCATGTCTCGACTACGCCGTGAGACAGTTTTCTTCTCTTTTGCTTCTTCTTCGTCTTGGTGTCAGCTTTCTGATGCGGATAATATAGACCAATGTTTTCTCTCATCTCTCTCTATCTATCTTTCTTTCTCTTGCTATGGATACTCACCTCCTTACTGACATACATACATACACACGAGACACTCATCTCTCGTTTTGTCTTTACCTACCACCTACCTACTTTCCAGGTTACCACCGTCCAGAGACGCCGTCATCCGTCACTCGCTTATCCCCTTGCCCCTATTTTTCTTTTTAAACCCCCTTAAACCCTTCCAAGCCCCCCGGGGAAAACGGGGGTATCGAGAATAATAACCGAGAACCAGGAAGAAAAGAAAAGAGACGGCAGAATGTTCCAGAAAAGAAAACAAATAAAGGGGGCAAAAGGAAAGAAAGACATGGCTGCTGATTATATGATGTAACGACGCCCATGTGGTTGGGAAACAAAGGGAAGAGGAGGAAGAAGAAGAAGAAAGTTGCAAGTCAATAGACAGCCAGCCACCGCTTCCATCCCAGATGCCATACCTTGGCCATCAACATGCAGACGGCAGAACCGACGTAGACGGCACCGGTGAGGATGATGAGACTCGTATAGGAACCCTTGCTCGCGCGGACGATGGAGCCGCCGATGGGCACGCCGAGGAGGCAGGCGAAGGAGACGACGGTGTAAGTGGTGGCGTAGTAACGGCCGTAGTTGCGCGTCTTACACATGCGACCTATGCAGACGGGGGCGATGGCGATGCTGGTCCCGCTGGCGAAGCCGAACAGGAGGGAGAAGACGACGATGCCGGCGGCGGTGTGGCCCAACGGCAGCCAGACGCAGAGACAGGCGACGAGCGACAGTAGCACCGAGGCGAGACATGTGTTGAAGGGCCCGACGACGTCGGCGTAGTAACCGGGCAAAGCGCGGCCGACGACGGAACCGGCATTCATGATGGGAAGAAGATGAAAGGCGAAAGACTGATCGAAGCCCCTGTGCAGGGCATAAGTCGATATGAAGGTCAAGGGGATGAAGAGCGAAAACTCGAGCAGGAAGATGGCGACGGTGGTGAGGGTGAAGGGAACCTGGCGAAGGATCCTCAGGTCCGGATGGGCGGTCGCGTCCCTAGCTGGCGGGAGACGTGACCTGACGAGCAAGACGCCGACGAGCCCGCAGGCTAGACAGGAGAAGGCGAGGGCGCGGGTGGCCCAGGCGTAGCCCACGCTGTCGAAGAGCGAGGTGAGCATCAGGGGGAAGACGATGCCGCCGATGCCGCCGGCGGTGGAGGCCATTCCGGTGGCGAAACCTCTTCTTCGGCGGAACCAGTGGCCTACTGCTGCTATGCAGGGCGTGAAGAGGAGGGAGGTTCCGAAGCCGGCCAGTACGCCAAAGGAGAGGACGAATTGCCATAGTTCTTTTATTGTGAAGAGAGAGAGATGTGAGAAGAGATATAGAGAGTGAGGGAGAGAAGGAGGAAAGAAAAAAAAAACTCACCTCGACAGAAACTCATCAACATCACTCCGGTAAACGTACTGGCACAGCCGGCGACAACCAACCATCTAGGACCGTACTTGTCGAACACAGGCCCGATATAGACGCCACAGAAGAAGGACAGAAAGGTATAAGTCGAGAAGATCCAGCCGACGGTCCCCTCGCTGTGATGGCGCAACTGGTGTCGTAGCGTATAAGCCTGGAAGATGCCGACGGTGTTCATCAGTCCCATTGACGACACCATGGCGAACCAGCTTCCGAGGACGACGAGCCAGGCGCGAAGACCGCCTTCGGGGTATGCTTCTTCGTAGGAGGCGGATGAGGTTCTTTTCTCTAGAGCGGATCCGTCTGCTTCACCTTGGATTTCATCTTCATCATCATTATCATCATCATCGTCTTCGTCTTCGTCTCTTTCTCTTTCTCTTTCTTCGTTTTCGCCTGCGGATGCGTCATCGTCTTCGTTGGCGTGGGGGGTAACAGAGTGAAAAGAAGAAGAAGAAGTACAAGGATCGACAGCCGTAGCTTTTCCCGTGCTTGTGTTGGTGATGGTGGTGGAAGCAGTGGCGGTAACAACAGGCGGAGGAGGAAGAGGAGGAATCGAGCGAGGAGGGAGAATGGCAGCGGAAGCGTCTGCCATAATGGACGAAGTAGCCGTCACCGTCGAAGTAGCGGCGCTCCCGTCGTAGACATGATTGTTATCGTCGTCGTCGTCGTCGTCGTCATAGTCGTGAATCGCACGTGAGTTGAGCTGATGAAGGGCCATGATGTGTGTATCCCGTATTGTATCCGTATCTGTAAGTTAGTAGTGTGTCTAACATATAAAAAAGAGAGTTTTTTTTTTTTTGCCCTTCTGAATAGGGATAGATTTCGACAGAAAAGCCGAGTCCCGGATGAAGAGTTAAAAGGGGAGTTTAAAAGGGGGGGGGGGGAGAAGGGTAAAAAGAGGGTTCTGCCTCTCTCTCTCTCTTCTCTCTATCACCGTCTCACTCTCTCTATATGTAACTGTTGGTCTTTTCTAATGAGAAGAGAGAGATGTGATATCAAGTGTTAATCACTCCATTTCATAACACACAATATAAAATAGGGCATCAATCGCTAAAGAAGCATCATGCGGGGAGAGAGAGAGAAAGAGGGAGAGAGAACTAATAAGAAGAAGAAGAGAAAACGACGATGATGAAGTAGAAGGGAAATAACTTGAGAGCAAAAAACAAATCATCCTCCTCCGCTTTCTTTCTTTTCCTCTCTCTCTCTCTTCCCGAGGCGCCAAAGACAAAAAAGGAAACGAAGAGCAGGGGAAGGAAAGAATATTCACCCATGCTCGCGCAGCGGCAGCCGAGATCCACCGGGGCCCACGATCGGGCTTCGCCGCCGAGCGGAGCGGAGCCGGTGTTCCACGGCGGATGGGCATTGGTTGGGCGCCTAAATGCCTACCTGCTGCACGCTATCCGTACATACCATACATATGTACATACATACATTATACGGCTGCTACTGCTAGACTAGTACCAGCTTACAAGCTATCAATGTATGCAGATGGTAGGCAAGGCAGGCTATTACATACATACATACATACATACATATGCGTGCATTAAGATGGAAATAAAAAAGGATTGGCGTCTTCGATTCCGTCCTTTAACCAAAAAGCAAACAGAGACTCGGAATCTATGCCGTCCGTTTCTTCATCCTCTTCATCCTCTTCCTCCTCCTCCTCCTCTTCATCCTCCTCCTCCTCCTCTTCATCCTCCTCCTCCTCCTCCTCCTTCACCACCACATACATACATACATACATACATACATACATACATACATATTCGTCATCATCCATCCCTCTTTGACTCTCCTTTCCCACCCCCCTTTCATGCATGCTCCATATGTACGGATATAATATCCCCGTTCAAAACAAGGGGACCCACCCCGTCGACGGTCTCGTCTCTTCATCATTCCCTCTCTATCCGTATCTCTCTCTCTCTCTCTCTCTCTCTCTCTCTCTCTGTCTCTCTCTTTAGCCGTACATATTTGTTTCTCCCATCAACTTTCTTTACTTTTTTTTTTGGCGACTTCTTTTTTCTTGACCACTGTTTCTCTTTTCTTCAACGATTTTGCTTTCCATCCATCCATCTTTCTTTCTATTCCTCACCTCTAGAAAAAGAAACGCTTCCAGGGTCCGCGGCCATCAAAAATTCTATACATATACGGATAGCATTTTCATGTCTTGAAAGCCGACAAAACCGTCAGCGGCAAGGGAAGAAAAAAAAAAGGAAAAAGGAAACAAAATAATCAGAACCCTTGCTGCGTGGCTTTCCAAGACCCGTAATCATCGTCATCATTCTTCATCTTCATCTGCTTCTTCCACCGTCGCATTCTTCGATGAGAGATAGCCCTGTCTCTCCAATTGCTCCGCTTCGTCCGGTTCCATCAAGCCACCCCGTCCGCTACCCTTGGCCATTTTGATCTGTACAGCCGTCGGGACGAACGCCGAGACGGCTTCTTTCTGAAGGTTGCGCATCACGGGTTTGGACTCGTAGACAATCTTGTGCTCGACCGTAGGCGGTGTCGTCGTCGTCGTCGTCGTCGTCTCCGTCTTCCTTATCGCCTCGTTTTTCTGACTCGATTCCCGTCGTGCCCTTCTCTTGGCGTACCACCGGTCCATGACTTCCCGCGGTATCGGAGGCGGCGTGTCTCGTGGCATGGGAATATCGCGCACCTCAGCCGTCGCCTCTTCTCCTTCATCGTCGTCGCTGTCGCTGGCCGCCTCGCGTCTCCGCTTGCCCAGCACGCCATCGTCCTCACGCCGCCTGGCCAAGGTAGGCGCCCGGTCGCCAAGAGCTTCCCTCGCCCGCGTGACCGCCTTCAGCTCCTTCTCCAGGCCCAGCAAAACTTGCTCCTCATGTCGCGTGAGCTTCTCGCCCCGCTTGTCCGCCGCCTTGAGGTCATCGATCTGTCTTTGGATTCGTTCCGGGTTCTTTCGCGCGAGCTTCTCGTTGCGCCTCTCCTGCACCTCAGCCTTGCCTGTGGCCCACGGTTTTCCAATCCGTGTGTCAGCGACCGCTAACCTTGTGTCTTGATCGGTCCGCTCACCTTTCTTGATGGCTCGCGCCTTTTCGGCTTTGCGCTGAGCCTGGACAGGGTTGAAGTTTCGCTCCTTGGGCATCGTCGAGGCTGATGATGTTTGCCGAGTCTGACCGAGAGTGACGTTGTTGCTCTTTGGCTTTCCCGCTCTGCTGACTAAGCTTCTTGACAGACCTCACCGTCAACCAACCCGTAGTTCTTCTTCATGTCTGTCCAAGGAAAAGTTGCTGGTATTTCCCTTTGGCTGCGTCTTTCCAACAGGCTTCGGCCTTCTTTTCCGAGTTTATCATGTTTTCCTTAAGTCGGGTGAGAGACGGCAGTTCGACTTGTTCGCCTGCGAAGTGTCTTTGTTGGGCAAGCATCGCTTCACTGTCTTCCACAGACAAATTGTTCAACGTATGTACACACATACACACGAGTCACGGACAGAAAGTAAGTGAGCGAAGCGCCGCAGCGCGGCTATTGCCGCCTTTACGGTTCCAGAACTTGACTTTCTGTCTCTTTGTCTCGGGAACCAAGGGGGGGGGAAGAACCTCGCCGACTGGACTACAGCCTGTGGGTTGCAGGACCTTGGAAGGATTTGCTCGCTTCCTTGTAATAAATAGCCTTACAGAGGCTCACAGTGCATCAATGATGCGAAAATAGTAACAGTTCGATCCCATTTTTGTAGATCGCGCGGTGGCCGCGTCCATCATGTAGATGACCGAGCTAAGCGGCACGCTGTCAGACGGGGAGGCAGGGGGGTCAAAACCATGGTCCGGTATCCTCGACTTATTCCTGATTCATCTCGTCACATGCCGCATCAAGCCTCAGCCATACATCGTCGACTCTCGCCTCGTCTTATCCCAAGAGAGAGGTAGAAAGGGCTCGGAGAGGTTGGCACACGAACTTCTAGTACAGCCTCTTCTTCGGGGCCTTGTTCTGACAGTGACAGCCGCAGAAAGCAAGTAAGCAAGACATGGCCTGGAGGAAGGGAAAAAGGCTCTAATTGTCTGCTGGTTACAGGCGCTTAGGGCCGGTTGCCGCACGTGCTCTGGCTCTGCAAGCATGTCATGAGGCATGCAGCGGGCGCCTTGGGGAGGGTAGCCTCGAGTCGACGGGAGGGTAGACTTGTCAGATATGGCCTGGAGAATTGATTGGGTCAAGCCATGACACCGGGCAACCCTCCCGGTCCAAGGATGGGGGGTAGGGGTGTCAATACATTGTCCAAGGCTTCCGGTTGGCGTTCAGCCAATGCTTTCATCTCGACATGATCCACGAATGCTGGGTAGGTGTGAGGGCAGGTGGATAGGTGAGTAGCTGGCGATATTCCCTCGGCTATGGTCCGCAGAGCAACTTTCGAGATGGCGTCCATCCTTGACACTGGCGATAATCTCTGTCTCGTGTGGGAAGGTGTAGCAACCATCCTAGGAGAATGCTGGGTTCTTTTTTTTCCCCTTCTTCTTCTCCCTAATCAGCGTTATACCGTCCCAATATCAATAAAGGAATATCCGGCTGATTCGGCTTCCTGTCTGTGCAAGACAAGGCAGCGATAGATTATTTCCAGGCACCCACACCCACCCACAACGGCTGCTCTACCGCTACGGGTGCGGTAGCAACTCGGCCATACTCCCGACTAGAGCGCGCGCAGACACACACACACACACACACTCATCTCGAAAAGGCATCCCGCAAAGTCATCAGATCGAGGGACTGTCCGAGCAATGGATTTGGCTGTTCTAGAAGGCTCAAGGATAGGCCTGTCCGATCCTTTCTTTACTTCTTTGTCGATTTCCGTCGCTGAAGCACCTGTAGTTGCTAGTTTCTCGGTAGTCTGGGCTTTATCATAAGCTGGTAGGTCGGCACGTGGATAAACAGACGAGGAGAGGTGGTGAGACGACATGTAACACGTACATACATACATACAGACATACATTGTAGATGACGCGGTGATAGTCTGTCCCATTATCAGCCCGTAGTCGAAGCCGACGGATCGGATCAGACGAGGATGGAGGCCGACGACAGCAACAAGGCTTGGCATCGGAACAGCCACCTATGTATGTATGTACGTAGGTAGATACCCAAGGCCAAAATGCATCGTATACATGTACTCAGCTGGTAGGCAGCATGTATCCGCCAGTATGTATATACGTGCTACAGCCAAGCCGGGCTCTCGCTTTGCGCTGCCGAGGCTCGGGACGTCGAGGTGCGAGCGCAATCATCAAGCCGACATGAGCCCGAAACGGACGACTCGACTCCGATGCCGGCTCCGGTCGCCGGCCATCGGCCCGCCACGGCGGAGGCACGTGTCGCACTAACCATTTCTGTACCCAAGGCGGCCGCGCGATTTGGAATTGCCAAGACAATCAAGGTCCCTGCGCAATTAGCGCGGGCCATTCTATTGTCTAGGCCTGATCGGGGCAAAGATGAAGGTCTGGATGGCCTTGTCTCTATTTCTAAGCTTCTTGTTCCTTGACCGCAGCTTTGGCTCTGGTTTCTTGGCTCTTATTCTCTCTCTCTCTCTCTCTCTCTTCTTCGATTTTGCACCCCGGTTTCGTCAGACTCTGCAGGGCTTCCAAGTAATGACAATGCATGTTTTATTTATTTCCACATACATACATATTCGTACATGCATACTACCTAATCCCGTATATACAGTACGTACATACATATATGTATATGAATTTATCCATATGTTCAAACGCATTTATCACCTCTACCAAGCGTCAAGCAGTCCGTCCAGCCACACACGCACGGTAAATTAAACCCCCCCAGGCCAGCTCGTGTGCGTGTGTGTGTGTGGGGTAGAGGAGAGGAGGGGGACTTCCCACCAAGTCGACTCACCGGCCGAGGCGCATGCAAAAAGGAACGGCAGGGAAGAAGGCGGCTGTGTCTGAGCTGCATTGGGGCACAACGTCAGACAATAGCCTCCCTGATAGGAAGACCCTGGGTAGGTAGGTAGGTAGGTAGGTAGGCACTTTTGTGTGACGGCTGTCTGTCTGCCTGTTCATGTGTTTTATGTAGTGTGGCTATACGGATACATGCCTGCTACCTACCCCAATACATGCGTACATGAATTTAGCATGTGAGGGCACCGTGTTCCGGCCTACATACGTACATTGCATGTATCATATCCTTCACGCCTAGTAGTAAGTATGGAGGTATGAACGTCAATGCTGGTAGTCACTGGTCTGCATGCAATGTCTAGTCCGTAGATGAGGACGTTTATGATGTATGCATGTACATATGTATGCATCCGTATGTCGTGTGTACGGGAGTATAATGTTTGATGCTGGCGTCTATGTATGTATTGCGTTTCCGTTTGTTTAAAAAACACTATTTCCCTGCCAACAACTCTACGAACACAAACACAGACTCTTGGTGGAACGGTGTGTGGAAAAAGCACAGATGACGCCATTTCGTAACCACTGAAGCCCGCCACTGACAGCCACGGAGAAGCGTGTCCCGCCGTCGCACATGTCGTGGTATCGCACTCTGTGCTGCCCGTGGCGCTGGTAACGGCACGGGAGGGTGGTGTGGCAGCCAGCTTACGACCCGACCCTCCTGGAGGGAAGAGGAGGAACGGTAGGTCTGTGCTGCTTTGCGAACAAGACTTTTGCACCAAGAAGCTGGGCGACTTTGCAAGGTATATATATATACATATATGAGAGTGTGTGTATGTATGTATGTATGTATGTGTTTGTCTGTGTGTGTGAGCCTGTGTATCGTACGTAGCACATACATACATATATTGTACAGACATCCTTACATGGTAGCATGTTAGAATGTGTGTAAAGGTATGGATGCCCTACACCACCATGCCGCGCTTCCCCATATTGCAATCCCCCCTCCTCTTCCGGAGTGCCAAAACCAGCTATCCGTTGGCAAGGTAAATACATCCTCACATATTCCGTACCTTCATACATGCATACATACACATACACGCCCTGTGCCACCTGGAAGAGGTGAGAGAGGTCTTTGCATCCATACAATCATCCAGGCTCCTCGTGGCACTGCGCCGCAGACCTACATACCAGTAGACAAGACTCTTGGCTCTCGGGTAGGTAGGTAGGTTGACGCCGTAGAGCGCCGCCGTGCCCCGCTCGTTGGCGTGCAGGGAGTTGGCGGTGATAACTCAGGACCTAACAAAAGGGAGCATGAAAGTAGTCATGCTAAGAAGTACAGCGCTGCAGCCCGTCAGCACCATGTTGCAGTCGGTACCGCCTCTGACCCCCGTACACATCTTGCATGGCTTCTTCATGTCCCCGCTATCTGCCTCCCCGCCGCCACTTTCCCACTGGGCGGGCTAGGCCTACCGCCATCAGCCCAGCGCCCAGCACGCACATGCGCTGTGGAGAGGAGGTGGGGGAAAGATGGGAAACCACGCACCAACAAGGACCTGCCGCGACTCGCCATCTCCTGTCCCCCCCCCCCCCCCCGCCGCGGGTCTCCAGCCGACCCTCACATTCCTGCGCTCGTCTCTTTTTTTCCCTTCTCCCTCTTTCTCCCGGTTCATGTTCCCCTCATCGTCACTCACTCTCTCCGTCATACCGTCTTGCCGCCTATCGCCTTGGAGGAGCTCACCCCCCCCCCGCCGCCTTCCGTTCCGCCCCTCCACCCGTCCATCGCCGCTCCCCGAAAGAGTGAGTGACCCCTCCTCCTCCGCCTCCGCCTCCTCCGCCTCCTCCGCCTCCTCCTCCTTCTCCTTCTCCTTCTTCCTCTTCTTCCGACTCTCCGCGGTCCGTCCGCCCGTCCGCCCGTCCGCCCGTCCGCTATGCCCGCCAGCACCGCGTCCTCGACGGCCACGTCCAGGCCCTTCGTCGCCTCCCATCCGACGACAACAGAGCACGACTTTCGTTTCCCCCGCCGGCCCGACCCCGACCCCCCAAATGGCCTCGACGCCGTCGTCCGTCCCTCCGGCGACAACGTCCTTACCACCGCCCTCTTCCCGTCACTCATGACCGACTCCGCCGACAGTGTCGATCAGCTTCAGCGTGATGATCCCCTCTTCACCCAGGTCTGGAAATTCTTCAAGACCACCAAGCAGCAGCTACCCAATCAGCATCGCATGGAGAACCTCACCTGGCGCATGATGGGCCTCAACTTGCTTCGCCAGAAACACGTCGACGCCCCCCCTCTCCGCGACCCTGATCAGTGCAGGTACGGTGCTGCCTCGCCTGTGTGCCTGTCGGCCGCACGATACCTCGTCGGCCCAACTGACTCGACATGGGATTCTGCAAGGCCTACCGGCAACCCCCCTAGTGGTATTGCCCAGTTGCGCAAGACGTCCGAGTTCGCCGCCGTCGCCGTCGCCGATCCCATGAACCTCGACGACGTCGTCATATCCGACCGGCCCGAATCCTCTTCTCCCGGCCTCATGTCGCCCCCGCCGCGCCCACCAAAGGCCGCCGCCGACGCGCCGTCCGCCGCCATCAACATCAAGCTGCGAAGAGACTCGGTTGGCCAATTCGTCCCCCAGTCGGTGCCTCATTACCAGCGACCCGACAACGATGAATTCGACTACGTCACTCGCCACCATCGCAAGACGAGCATTGACGAGCGCCGCGTGAGTGTAACCCTATCCGGCCCTGTCTTCCGTTTCTCCCTTCTGCGTGTTATACATTGCACTCTGCTATAAGCCATGTTATACATCTCCTTTCCCCTCCCCTCCCCACACCGCCTGGCTCCATCGTGTCCGAAAAGGAACATAGAAAATGGAGAGGAAAAAAGGGGCGAGACTGCCACCTCGGCGCATCACATGCTGAATTAATCTTCCCGCCCACCCCCCCCATCAGAACCGAAAGCGACCCGCAAACTTCTCCCCCCATGTGTCTGCCGTCAACAGCGCCGCCGGCGGTGCTCACAGCCTGGACCCTGACACCGACCTCCACGGATACTCTCTCGACACCACCGCCGCCATGCACAACCACCACCACCACCACCAACAGCAACAACCCCAGGAGCTGCCACCCGGCCAGCCGGCCATCCCCTACCACCTCAACACCTTCATGGACAGCGACCCCATCGTCAATGCCGGAGCCTCCTTTTCGCACAGCTTTTCCTTCTCTCCTTCGACCTCGCCGATGATACCCCCCGGACCGTTTTACAATTACCCTTCCTCCCTACCCTCCTCGTCCCTCAACACGGCAGACGTCTACTCGCCCTCGGGTTCGGCCTACCAGTCGACCGTTTCGACTCCGATCCCCATCGCCGAAAGCGATGGCTTCTATCTCGGCTCGCATCGCTCGCAAAGCTTTCAGCAGCCCGCTTCCCAGAACATGACGGGCGCCATGGCTCCAGATCAGCACCTTTTGTACGGCGGCTCGCATCCCGGAAGCGCCATCCATCCCGGCAACGGCATGTACCTTCCTGCGACGACCGGACAGGAAGCTCTCACCGGCTTTGAGGCCATACAAGGCTCCTTCGGACCTGTTGACCCGACCCGCGTTTTCCAGTCCGACGGTCCGAGCGCGTCCTCGATGCGTCAGGACACCATGTTTGCCTTCGGCGGAGACTCGGACGATGATGACGGCAGCGGGCTAAATGATCGCCGGATGAGCGCCCACGGCGACGTGTCGTCGGCAGTCGACGATCTCGGCTGGGATGCGTCGCTCCCCGGTCAGTTCAGTACCCAGGCGGCTCGCTTCCCGGGGGGACCTCCGAGGAAGCAGGTTGTGATTGGTGCCACCACCACCGACTACGTCGAAAGCGGTGGCGGTGACTGGGATCATGCTGGTCTTGCACGGTCCCACTCGCAATCGTTCCGGCACGCCAACGACTCGCACCCGCAGAGGATCCCGCGCAACGCATCGACGCCCTCCCATCTAGCCGCCAAAGTCGGCGGTGGGTTTGAGCAGCCGACCTCGTCGGTTCCGGCGTCACCCGGCGGCGGTGACGTCCAGGGCGTCATGTCGGGTTTCTCGTCTGTCGCGCCGAGCCGCCCCCCCTCGCCAGGCCCCAAGCGTGAATCTTCCTCGACCAACCTGCAGTCTGTCGGTGGCGGTCAGAATGACGGCAGTCAGCCCACAACCTGCACTAACTGCTTCACTCAGACGACGCCGCTGTGGCGAAGGAACCCGGACGGCCAGCCGCTCTGCAATGCCTGCGGTCTTTTCCTCAAGCTGCATGGCGTTGTCCGGCCCCTCAGCCTCAAGACGGACGTCATCAAGAAGAGGAATCGGGGCGCCGGCGGAAACGGCTCAGGCGGCTCGGGCGGGCGGGCGAGGAAATCTACCAACGTAAGCGGCACCGCGTCGCGAAAGAGCTCGACATTGTCCATGTCGACGACGGCCACCAAAAGCGCCCAGCAGCCCGCAGCAACATCCCCGCCGCCACCAGGTCGGGTCTCTTCCGCCGCACAAGGCAGCGAGAGCCCGGCCAGTGGCGGCCCGGGCTCGGGAACCAACACGGCGAGCAGCACGCCGACGAGCCACTTCGCCAACGTCGGTGCCCCGGCTACCGGAGTCGCCGTCGCGGGCGTCAAGGGCGCCGTGCCCATCGCCGCGGCTCCACCCAAGGCTACACCCGGGCCCGGCGCCTCGTCGTCGTCGTCGTCCCGGTCCGCGGCAGCGTCGTCTAAGCGCCAGCGCCGTCACAGCAAAAGCGTCGGCTCCGACTCGTCGACGAGCATGGACTTGGACGCGCTCGGCGAATCGCCCGAAATGGCCGTCGCCCGGTCTCTGGGTCATGCCTCGGCCATGGGCTCCATTTCCGGAACGATGTTGGCTGGCGGCTTCGGCGCGGGCCCGCAGCGGCCGGTGCCGTCTGCACCCCCATGCGGGTTGATGCCCATCAGCCAACATACGGTCCCGAGGGGTAGCCCGAGTTGTCAGCAAGAGTGGGAGTGGTTGACCATGAGTTTGTGACCTTTTTGTTTCGAGGCCGGCTCTTACGTAGACGTCTTGGGGTGGGGGTCTGTCTGTATGACGAGAGAGGGTGAGAGGGGAAGAGAAGCCTTGTTTTCCATGGCACTCTCAATCTCTCGTTTCACGTATTGAAGCATCCCTACCTCATCACCGTCTCCCCCTTCCCCCTTCCCCCTTTCCTCTCCCCCTTTTCTTGTATCCTTGGATTTACTTCTCTGTAGTTTTTTTCCTCTTTTCCTTCACTAGTCCTTTTTTCTCTCCCTCCTGTAGCCGCGGGGTTAACACAGGAGAGAGAGGTAGAGCAAAGATAGCGGAACGGGAGAGGCTTTGGTTTCGTTTAACCGGGGGGTTGGATGGGGGGGGAGAAAGCGGGAAACGAACAACGTCATGACATATCACATATCAGTCGCATTATTAATTCTATCGCCCGGATTCCCCCCCCCCCCATTTCCCTTTGCCCTGCTCGATGGACTCAACTCGGAGAGAGACGCAGACTGACTGACACGTACATACACACATACATACTTTGTGGGTTTCTTGGTTTCCCACGATGATGACGCCGCCGATACGATGAGCGAAAGCCTCGGCTCACGCCCCCCTTTCGTCCCCCCCCCCCTCTCACCCTTTTCCTCCCACCCCATCCGGTCCGATTGACGGACGTGCTTTGAAATCCTCCTCCGAGGCAGTGTCCCTTGGGTTTTCATCGTCGTTTTCTTTCTTAATGACGTGACTGTTTCCCATTCTCTCACCAATGGATGGGAAAACGGCGCCTGACGTGACCTAAGCGATTCTCGTTCGAAAGTCGAGCTCGTCACGCCCGTCACCCCTCAACGCCTCGAGCCTCGATCAGGGCCCTAAAGAGACGACATAAGTTTTTTTCCTCTCCGGAAAAGGGGGAAATGAAGAACAATCACGTCACGTGTGAGAGAAAGACATCAATCAAGACGATAGAGAGGGGGGGGGGGGGAAGAGTGCAAAGCAGACGTGATGGGTGAGAAGAAAAACATTAGGAAACAAGGCAAGAAACAGAAAAACTCCCCAGTCGAGACAAATAATGCAATAGGCATGATGGAAAACAAACAAACGAGGAAGAAAGAGGGAGGAAAATAAGACTCATAACAGCATCACGACAGGATACCCTCAAGGGCCCGTTCCCCTGACCACCTCGGCCAGCTGCTCACCCTACAGCATAGTTCCAAAGGCGTCGCCGTCGTTGACGGGAATCCTCTTGCGAGGACTCGCCCCGTCTTCGCCCGCGGGTTTCCGATGACGGAAAGTGAAGCCCACAAAGAGGCTTTTGCTCATCTCCTCCTCTCGCTCTGCCATGGATTCGAGAGCGGCCTGCTTGTCGTGCACCTCCTTGTACTTGGCCATGTCGGCCTCGTTGCTAAAGTCGTCGAAATAGCCCGCGTCCGTTTCAGAGTCGAGCTCGGGAACGAAGGGGGCTCGCGTCTGTCGCAGCGTCGCCCACTCCACCTCTGCGAAGTATTGGTGGCTGTAGATGTCGTCGATGTTGGAGAAGCGACGCGTGCGCGAGTTGATGCATCTGGATTAGGGGAGACCCATGAGTGTCAAGTAATCAACGACAGGGGAGGAGGGGGAGGAAAGGGAAGACGTACGTCGTGATAAAGTTCCACGTCCGGTTACTCAAAAAGTACGAAGGATCCTCCCAAATCGGCCTCTTGAGCACCTCTCTCCAATGCTTGAGGTTACGCCACGTCTCGTCGGGCGTCGAACCAGCAAACGGGGGAAAGCCCGTCAGAGCCTCGAACAACATGCAGCCCAGGCTCCAGTAGTCGACGGTAAAGTCGTACTCCTCTCCCCGGAGAACCTCGGGCGCCATGTAGTCGGGTGAGCCGACGATGGACTTGGCGTAGTTGACGTCGTTTTGCCGCATATTGCGGTAGCTCTCGCGTCGCTCTGCCACGGTTCGCTGGTCCATGGGCTTCCCAAAGGGCACCGACGTCTCCGACGCCTGCTCCAGCTTGATGCGCATCGACTCGATACGCGAAGGCGCCAGTACGCCGGCGGCGAGGCCAAAGTCGGTCAGCTTGACATGACCCGTCGAGTCGACGAGGAAGTTCTCGGGCTTGAGGTCACGGTGAATATATCCGAGCTGGTGCAGCGCGTCGACGGAGCAGAACATCTCGGCCACGTAGAAGCGGGCGTGGCGGTTCGACAGGACGCCCGTGTTGTTTAGCAGGGTGCGGAAATCTCCGCCGGGCACGTATTCCATGGCAAGATAGATACTCTTGTCGTCCTGGAAGGAGTAGAGGAGGCGGACCAGCCATTCGCTCTGGGCCGTCGTGAGGATATCGCGTTCGGTAAGGACGTGGCGGACCTCGTCGAGCTTGAAGAGCAGCTTCTTGCTCATCACCTTGAGCGCGCACACCTCGCGCGTGTCCTTTTTCTGCGCGAGAAAGACCTGGCCGTAACCGCCTTGGCCGACCTGGGTCAGAATCTGGAAGTCGCCTTGTCGAAGCCTGACGCGACGCTTGCGCAAGTTGGCCCGCTCACGGCCCGCATACTTGGACCACATGAGGCCATGGGTCTGCTCGTCGGTGGTGGGAGGGGGAGGATATTCGGCATTGAAGGCGGCAAGCCGGCTCTGCCTGGCGCCGACATACGTCAGAAGGTCAAAGTAGTAGTCGAGGAAATCTGCGACTGCGAGTTAGCACGAATGAGCACAGAAAAGGGGGGGCAAAGGGAGGGAAGGCCGACAAAGCTGGGTCACGTTGACCAATCTCTTGACCTGGGGCTTATTGAGGAGCTCGCGCTCTTCCGTGGTCAGGCCACGGGCCGTATTGAACTTTTTGACGGTGGGCGTCGAGGGACGGTCCTTGGATTCGTAGGGCTGATGGCGAGAGAGGGCGGCGTGGTTGTGAATGTAGGGAGAATCCGAGGCGAGCAGACGCGAGACTGGCGGTGTGTTTTCTTGGCCCTGCTTTCTCAAAGGGCTCGCGGAGGAGGCCGATTTGTAGATGACGCTGTCGTCGATGTTGGGGGAGGCTTCGTCCAGAGGTTGGGCGTTTGTCCGCACAGGGGAGAGAGGCGAGCCAAGGGTCTGGGGTCTGCCCAAGCGGAGAGGCACGTCGGTGAACGGGCTGCTGATGGACAAGGCATTGTCGAAGGCGGTGGGCAGATCGAGGGCGCCAGGCGGCACCTTTTTCTTGCTAGGACTGCCTTGGGGAGTGGTTGGAGGGTTGAGGAAGTTGGCGTTCTTCTTGGTGGGCGTCGATGGTCGATCTCCCGGCGTCTTCTCCTTGGCGCCGGGGAAGAAATTGGCCATGAAGCTCGCCATGAGAGCGGCGGCGGCAGCAGCGGCGGGGGGGTGAGAGGATGGCCGATTGTCAGGCGTCGTTGGCTTTGTTGTTGTTTCTGAGGGAGAGCGAAAGCGCGTATCGAGTGGCAGTGCACAAACGCGGGAGGGAGAAGGAGGTTGAGGAAGAGGATGAGAAGTAGGAGGAGGAAGAAGGAGGAGGAGGAGGAGGAGAGCAAGAAAGAATAGGATAATGACAAGGACAGAGCGATACCCGACCGAGACTCGAGATGCTGCGGGGTGAAGAAGCAAGGGTTGGAAAGGGAAATTCGCTAGATGTTGATTGATGCAGGTCACTGACGGGGCTGGCCAGATGTTAGTGGACGGCAGTCGGTGGGCGGGGCCGCTAACGTCAACACTGTTGCAGGGGCAACACGCGCTGTAAGTTGGGCAGCGAGGCGCTGGGCAGTGGGAACTTGAAGCCTGAAGGGAAGGGCCCTCATGCAAGGGAGGGAGGGGCGACATTCCAGTCGGGTTAATGGCCTCTGGCACGAATAATATTCGAGCAAGCAGCAGGAGTGACAGCAGCAGCCGCTGCTCAACTCTGTCGGCCGGGCGACCGCGTATGGTGTATGTATGTATGTACGTATGTAGAAAAAAAAATGCCCGACAGAGGGATGGCCATCGCCTCCTTCATTCGGCTACTGTCTCTTGAGCATCTCGTCTCATCATTCACCTGGCTGCATCTACCCGTCTTACCCTATACACACACATCGTCTGCACATGCATACCCTAAACTCGTCAACGGCGTCGGTCTCGCCCCGCACGCACAAGCTGCCCGAAAGCTGGTCACGCATCTATCTAATCTTATCAATCAAGCGCGCACATGTGTACATACCACATGCATGCATGCATCCCCACTCACCCCTCGCTCTTAACCCCGTGCCCTAAATGCCCTGACTGATGGGTGACGACTGACTCTTGGGTTCGCTTGAATGACTCTTTTACGCCTGTTTCGCCCTCCTGAATCTTAATCCAATGGTCGCCTCCTGGAGCCTCTCCTTTGTCTCCTTTATCCTTTCAACCTACCCTGGTAAATAAATAGTCGCCATCATCCGTACATACATACATTCATACATACATACGTCTTGAACCAACTGTTCCACCTTTCCCTTTTTCCGCATCGACAGGGAAGCCTCACATCTCGGCGACATGAAGCCTCTCGCTTTCACCGTCGTCCTTCCTGGGCTTGCCGTCGCCTTTCACCCGCCTCAGATCGTCTTTGAAAACGCTCCTCGGGCTGCCGGCATCCCCACCAGTCGTCAATCCGCCGTCCTAGGCCGTCGGATCCTGGCCCTTTCCAAGCTCGCCACCTTCTCGACCGTCTTTCCCGGCCCCGACACGCTCGAGATCTATGACGAATCCGACGCGTCGTCTGGCCGGCCTGACAACCTGGCCGGCGTGCCCGTGGGGCTCGTCGACTATGTGGCCGACTGCGAGGACCAAGGGAATCCCACCGTGCTGGCTGTTAACATCGGCACCAGCTTCCGCAACGTACAGGCCGGCTCGAAGCTCACAATCTCCATGAACTGGGTCCCTCCGTATCCCCCGGTTAGGCGCCTGTCCTTCCTGTCCCGGATATCGGCCTACCTGCCGTTCAAATCCCGCTCTCGCCGCAACGGTGACTATCGCAAACGGCTGGAGGGCGCGCAGATGCCGGACACTGCGCCGTACTCGGCCGCCAACCTTCCGCGCTTCTCCTTGTTTGGCCACCTGGAAGCCGTCGGGCCGTCCAGGTCCAAGAGGATGGAGCTGGCCAGCTGTTACGTCGAGAGGCACCAGGACGCCAAGATCTGGCTTCCCGGTACCGACGCCCCGCATAAGACGGAGTGGAACAGATTTATCGTTACGGCCATTTACTGGGTCGGCGGATTCGGGGACAGGGCATACATCGGTTGGATCCCCGTGGAGCAATGGCGGAACGTGACGAGGGACGAATGGCAGTCTGTCCGCCTCCCAGGTGAACGTAAGGGCTGGGATGAGCGCAAGGGTTGGGATCAAGGCGACCTTTGATGTCGTCGAAGCCGTCGTTGCACCGAAACCTAATATGTCGTCTATTCTCTAGCCCTAACAGTTTGGTTGTGTATTGGAATCAGTTGCATCCTTGACCTCGGTATTTTAACCTTTTTTTTTTCCATTTCCACCATCCTCGCGGCTAAGCATGTGTGAACATTATACGGACCCTTGCTTGCCGTCCAACGTCGGCCTTGGGGCAATACATGCATAACATTAACGCAGACGAAGAACTCTAACGGTCTCTCATGAGAAGTCTGCACATGTGCCTGCAGACATACATACATACATATGTACATACATATACTACGGTCTACGGATGGTGCCCTGCAGGCGTGTGGAGTCGCTGCGGTGTCACGACGGTGATGCTTGTCTGAGGTGTCAAAGTGCCTGCTGTTTTATGTAAATGTTGTCGAATATTGAGGGAGGCAGCATCGTTGGTGAGGCACATCAGGTGAACAAGGCATGCTGAAGTGAGACACGGCTTTTAGGCACGGTAAGTTAGGAGGTTACTCCGTAATGTACACACTATGCACAATGGTTGTGCAGATATGTATGTATGTACGGAGATGCAATCAACTGATCGCCGTGGAAATCTACCGGGCCGTCGTCGCCGTTCTCTATCATCACCAATGACGGCTCTTCAAAGGACACATCCCTGCTTGCATCACCGGTCTGTCTGAGATGCGCCGCCAATTAGCAAAGATGGGTGGCTGGTCGATGCTTTCTGACCGCGCTGACTAAGAGGCGTGTTTTTTTTTCTCTACTCCGTAGTCACTGAGAGATAACGGGCGGCGAGTGTCGGCTTAGCAGCCTTCACCGCCAAGAACGGTCCGCAGCTGTGGGTTGGGCGATAGTCGGGTACTTGATTAAACTCGGCGACGCCGGGAGAGGGCAGCCCGCTAGCCTACAGAGGTTGGTTCGCTCGACGGCAGGCCACCACCCCTTGTCGGAGCTTGTTCGCGCAACGCCTTAGCCCGAGGAACCTCCGTTACGCCCGCATAACGGTCTTTTCATCGCGTATCCCCTGCTAAGGTGTGCCTTGGTCCCACCCAATGTCGTGTCTCGAGAACCTCCTCTCATCCCATCGCGTGCCTGGCCTCCGCCTCTGCGTCTGCCGCCACGACGAGCCATTCCACCGGCTATGATTTCGCTTCGCTGCTGTTTCTGACGCCTCGCCTTTACCCGAATTTTTGCCCAACTTCGGGATCTTTGCGCCAGGCTTGCCTCAGCCGTCAAAACCCATCCCAGCCGCCCATCCCTCGCTGCCGATTTTCTCTTCTTCGCAGCTTCGATCCGTCGCTCTGTCGTCGTCATCGCCCTTTGAATAGTCTGTCTATCGTCGCCGCTTCAAGTGCCCCGACCTTCTCTGCCACTCTTCTCGGGGCGTCTCCTCGCCAGAAAACTCGCTACTCTCCCGCCCGTCCTCCTCGACGACGCCTGGCTCGGGCGGGATGGCTGAACGTCGCCCGTGCGAATCATGACCTCGAGGCCGCTCATAGGCGTACCGCCGCGACAACCTCAGCGAGCGCCCGCTTCCCACTCGACAGCCCAGCGGCCGCCGCCGCATCATCAGCGGTCCCTTTCGCAGCAGTATCTCGCCCCCTCGGGCTCGCCTGCTAACCGGAGGGACTCGCATCCCGAAGCCCCTGGCGAATCCTCCGAAGTGCCTCAGCCCGCCGCCCAAGCTCGCCATCATGCTTCGACTCCGCGCCGCGGAAGTTCCAAGCTGCGTCTCGAGCTGTCTAACAACGACTGGGACCCCGACCTCGCGACCACGAGCGATTCGCCCCAGATCCTCACTCCGTCGCGTGCTGCCCCTGCCTTGGCGCCGCCCGTCTCCGACGCCGACAAGGTGAGCCCGGCCCAGTCCCGCGGCTCGCAGTACGACGACAATCCCCCGATACCCCTACCCAAGCGCCGCCTCCAACTGCCCGAGAGGACCGCGCCTCGTCCTCGCCCTCCTGCGGCTACCCTTGCCCCGATCAAGAAGGATGCGAGGCCCAGACCTTATACCGTCGAAGTCCCCTCTAGTGCGCCTCGTTTTGTCTCCATCCATAAGCACGATACCCCCAACAGGGATCCCTTCAGTAAGGGCCTTCATACGGGCCACGCTGACTTCTTTCCCTGGTCCGGCAATCATCATGAGGACGAGTGGAGCTCCGAGGCCATACAGAAGGGGACTTGGGATAGGGGCGCGCAGAACGAGACGTCATCGGCCCGTCTGGCAGTATTGCCTGCCTTGAAGCAAAAGAGCGGCCTCAATGCGCTGTCGACCATCTTCATGGGTGTCATGAACCAGCGGAGATTCCGCGGCCAGATCCTTTCGCCCTCGACCTTCAAGCCGCCGCCCCGCGTCACGCTGACAGACACTAAGCGTGAGGTCTGGCTCAAGGACTTGGCCAATCCCACCATCTCTCTCCGCCGTCTCAGCCGCACCATTCCCCATGGCATCCGGGGCAGGACGTTACTGGATCAGTGCTTGAACAAGAACGTGCCGACCGAACGTGCTGTCTGGCTTGCCAAGTGTGTAGGCGCCAACGAGATCAGGGCCTTTAAGAGAAAAGGCGCCGGCGGTGCTTTCGTCATGGGCGGAGAGTCCAAGTGGGTCAGAGATTGGACCGTCTTCGTCGAGCAGTTCGTCGAGACGGTCGTCTCTGGCTTTGGTGAGCCTGACTGGAAGACACGGGTAACTTATGCGTGAGTAGAATTTGTCTTGACCATGGGATACCTCCCGACTAACGCTTGTGACTGGCAGAATCCGTCTTGCGACGAATCTCTATTCGGAGCATCTTATGGATCGAGATCATTATCTAGATTGGATCACGTCGAATCTGGAGAGCAGCCCCCAATCGAAGATGCCTATGTGGATACTAATCGCGCAGATTACCTGGGCTGATCTTGTACGGTCACGAAAGTATGGCCGTCGGCTGGTTTCTACGCTGCTTGCGCAACTCAACAATGTATGTCGCCATCTGGGCCCCCCCTTTTTACTTTCTATCTGCGTCGATGGCGTACTAACTTCAGGATGAAAGATCCATAACGACCCCGACCGTGACATCCTCATACAACTCTCCAGCCAGCTGACTGGCCTGCTCAAGACGTTGCTGAGGAACAACCCGGAAAGCTTCGTCGCCCCCCAACTTTGGCCCAAACATCGAGACGCCTTGAAAGCCTTTCTGGCCCCAGACGACGGCGTCTCTCAGGACGCTTGGCAACGCGTCGATGGGAGAAATGCGCGGCTATCGGTCGGCTGTAACACCACGTCCCCTCCGGCCGGGAGACAGCACCTCATCAAGCTGCTCGACTCGACCATTCAAGGCTACAACGATCGAGAACTGGCTGTCAAATGTCTGGCCGTCACCAACGACAAAGCGGAGCTTGTTAAGACACTTGTCGAGTGGGCCACATCGGTCCACCGGCCGGGTCTGGCCAAGATATACGTCGCCGTAAGTCTGATCAAGGCATGGGCAGCGTCCAATGCTACGTCCGTCATCGTCGACCTTCTGGACCACGTGTCCTCCTCAGATCGTCTCCGTAAGAAAGCCGTGTTCCATCTCATTTCCGAACTCATCCGAGCTGGTCTCTTTTCGGTCCCCCAGTATATCAAGTGGCTCATCGGCCGCGGCGGCCTGCACGATGCCATCGAGATCGATCCCGACGAAGGGCCCTGTTCCTCCAGGCTCCTCGTCGAGCTGCCCATACACTGCCTGTCCGAAAGCCAGAGGTTACAGAGAACCAACCTCCTCCGGCGCGCAGGGCACTATTCGACGGCTGACGAGGCCAAGGACACGGCAAACGCCCTGCGATGCGTCGATGGCTCGCTCGGTCTCTCGCAGCACCTGGGAAACGCGGATGTTGCTTCGTCCAAATGCCTCTCGATGCCAAAGCTCCTGCGCCGGATCTCCAACAGCAGCAAGGCCGTCCAGACGTCCATCGGCGCGCACCTTGGCGACGTGCTCACGCCGGAAGTCCTCGCCAAGGTCGAGCCGGTCGTGGCCCTGTCCACATTTAGCTCGGCTCGGCTTGTGTTAGAAACGGCCCAAGACTTTACTTGCCTGTCACAGGTGCTCAAGTCTTACGCCGCCGCATCCGACGTCGAGGTGCTGGCGGCATGCGCCGACACCGTCAACTCGCTTCTCGACGTGTTCCTCGCCATGGGGTCGGCGGACGCCCTATTCGGCGCCCTTACCGGCAGGCTTAAGTCGCTCAACCGGGAGCAAGCAGCGGCCGCCAGGCCCTTACTGGTGGCGCTGGCCAGTCTGGCTCGACGGCTACCCAATCGCGGCAGCATCGCCCAGCAGCTCCAGCGAGAGTTGGCGCAGAGCGAGCGGAGCAAAGCCATCGATGCCTGCTCCCCCGTATCGGACAGCATGGCCCTGCAGGCGCAGAACGGAGAGAGCGAGGTGTCGGAGCAGATCGACAAGCTGCTCGCGAGCGGCAACACCGTCGACCCGCCCACCATGAATCGTCTGTTTCGGAACATCATCCCCAAGCTTGAGGCAGGGTGGGCAAAGGCCGACGGCGGACGGAGAGTCTTCGCGTCGCTCCTCGCCAGGCTGCGGATCTTTGATGCCCAGCATTTCGACAAGCTCATGGCCGACTGGGTCAGCCATATCGGGACGCTCAAGGACAGGCCCAGGCTGCTGGAGCTTTTCCCCTTGCTGATCAGTCTCGGATGCCTGTCGATGCCGACGGTGCTGCGGTCAGCAAACTCGGTGTCCTCGACGGCGGCGACGGATTTAGGTTCGCCTTCTGACGCGTCGTCGGTCTATCTGCAGGAGCTGCTACAGCTGATTGTCATGAAGCTGCCCAGGATCGGCTGTCTCGACACAGTCGAAACATACCGGTTCGAGATACAGCAGAGGACGGCGAGGCTGGAGCACGCCGCGGCCCTCCTGTCGTTGATACGCAACGCGGTGGCGGAATACGCCGCGGTGGTCGGGTCTCGCGACGACTGTCCGCTCGACGAAGCCTCTTGCAGAGACCGTCTGGTCGAGACGCTGAGATACCTCGTCGTCGCCGACTCGTCCGCCGTGGCGAAGATGCTCGACGTCGGGACTTTGACGGCCGGCGCTGTCGAGTTTATCGACCAGATGGTGACCAGGCTACTCGCCCCGGACGGCGACGGGGGCTCTCAGGAGTCGTTTGACCAGCTTCTGAGCCTCTCGAACGAGCTGACGATGCCCTTTTGCCAGCTCAAGCTCGACGTGTACTTGTCCGGGGCGGAAGGTTCGTCTTCGCGCCTCGAGGGCTTCGCCCGTGCCATGGACCGCGCCATCGAGGCTAGGAACATTGCGTGGACCAAGATGCTCCCGTGTCTGAGCCAGGACATCACCCGAAGCCTCAGCACGCAGGCTCATGCCAGGTTTCTGGGCCTCATCCCGGCGCTCAAATCGGACGAGGAGGCGAGCAGCAGCGAGCAGCAGGTCGACCTGGCGGAGAACCTACTAGGCGTCATCGAGGCCATCACGTCGCCCAAGTCGGCGCAGCTGACGACGACGTTGGCGGAGAAGCTGTGCGACTTATGGGGGATCGTCGCGAGCCAGCAGGAAGAGGGGATAGCGGCGGCGACGATGGAGACGGTGCTGGACCGCTGGCTACCCGCCCTCTTGCGCTTCGTCGTCCTCCATTGCGCATGTTCCGACGGCAGCCAAGACGAAGTCGTCCGGGGGCGCATCATCCTGATCCTCTGCGGACTCCTCCTCGAGCTCGACTCGCGGCCGCGAGAGAGCCTCTCTCAGCAGGTCCTTGACGTGGCCACTCTACTGGTGGACGGCCTCTCCGACGAGGCGAGGATGCAGTGCGCAAAGAGCATCCTCTTCCTCCCCGGCGGTGGTGGTGGCGGCGCCCCGAGCGTCAACGTCTCATCCGACCCGCGGCTCTACTACCTCTTCAGCATCCAGCAGCCGACTTGGGCGGAGAACCTGAAGCTGGCTCACAAGGAGCGGGCGTCGATCGCCTACAGCGCGGCGGCCAGGGGCATGAGCACGCTCTACGGCATCGGCCCGGCTTCGAGCGAGAGGCTTAGCCCCTACGTGCTGAGGAGGTGGGAGGTGCTGAGCGAGCCGACGCCGAACGTGGGGGAGAACGACACGAGTTTGAGCCTGGGTTTGTTTGAGGCTATCAAGATGCAGTGACGATGATGTTTTCCTTGTTCATGTCCCTCTTCTTCTTCTTCTTCTTCTTTTCCCTCTTTTCCATTTTTCTTTCTCTTTTCTTCTCATCCATCTGCCCCTTTCCCTTTCCTCCTTTTCCTTACTCTCCTCTTCTCATCCATCTGCCCCTTTTCCTTCCTCTCCTCTTATCCTCCTCTTCTTTCATACCCCCTTTTCCAAGCTATACTCGTCTCTCATCTTCTGTGTTGTTTCCTATTAGGCCCAAACGAGGGTTCATTCATTCGATTCAACTCATTTTCCATCCAGCATACGATTCCAAGTTTTTTTCCTTTTCTTCTTCCTTTTTTTCATCCCTCCCCCCCCCCATTCCCCTTCTTTCTGTCTTCTTCAGTATTTCCACATCTTAGTGACGCCTTTTACTTGTTTTTTTTTTCCTCCCTCATATCGAAAAATGATGCATAGCCCGCGTTTGGAATTCTTCTCTTCCTCATCACACATCCCCCTTGTTCATCTACTTCAAGGGGGGGGGCGTGGGAGAGATGGAATTATTACTGTTTTTTTTTTCTCTATCAAACTTGCGTCATCTTACTTTTAGAAATAAATAAAAAATGAGAAAAAAGAAATATGTAAAATTCGTTCTTGCCCTTGTAGGTAGTTGAAGGTATGGAGTTAATGACGTGAGGCAGAAAAAGATGGGAGAGCAAAGGGCTGATGAAGAGCCGTCGGTACGAAGCACAAGACGAAGAGTAGAGCAGCAAAAACTCACTTCCCATCGTCTTCACGTCATCACTCGTAAATTCTCATCCGACTCTATTCCTCTTCTCCCCTAACCAGAAGCCCGAGCAGAGCAGAGCGTAGGGGAAAAAAAAAGGGAAATATTTATCCTGCCTACCTATCAACAGTGACGAAGCCAACTTTCATCCCGATAGCATAGACAAAGAGGGTTGAAAGGAAAAAAAAAATACGATGAACACGGAAAACAACGCTCAAGGTGCGGCACGAGAATAGACGAAGGAAAAGGGGAGGGAGGGAGGGGAGAGACGGACGAAATAATAACAAACCCCCTCCTTTTCCCCATTCGTAACGCAGAGACAAATGAAGAAGGAGAAAGGAAAAAGGATGCGGATCGAAGAGACTGGACGAGCATGGAAGGCGAAGAGTATAATAGTACTAATAGTAGTAGTTGTAGAGTAAAGGGGTAGGGTGAGAGAGGGAGGGTGAGAGAGGGAGGGGGAGAGAGAGAGAAAACGAGACCCGGCTGTACAGTAGTCTTACACGGGACGCGTAGATGGGGCGGTAATAGAGATGAGGATGGACGCCGAGGAGATGAAAAGAGGATGGAAACCGTGTCATATGAGAAGAAAAAAACCCAAAGAGACAAGGGGGAATCAAGGAACAATGTAGAAGGCAAAAAAAAAGCGGCTAGTCGTCGTCAAAGATCTGATAGGTGTTCTGCAGTATCGTGTCGATGGCCTTGATCTGCCACCCGGCGTCAGTTATGGCCGTGCTCGGATCGGAGCCCATGAGGGTAGGGCCGAAGATGACGGCCAAGTTATGCGAGTTCATCCGGTTGACGTGCGAGTTGTCCATGACGCGGTGGAGGTGAAGCGTGAGGGCTCGCAGCGTCGCGTAGTTGGGATCGGGGAGGCCATTGATGATGGCGTGCATCGAGTCGCGTCGCAGCACGTCGTCTTCCTTTTCTATTCCCCGTCTCGTCAGCTTCGTGTCGAACAGGAAAACGGACAAGTTAAAACGCACTGGCAGCGGCGATGAACGCATCGTGTTGCTCCGTCGTCAACAGCGGATCCGGCAGGTCGCGGAAGAACTGCTTCAATAGGCCCGTAACGCTGTTGACATCGTGATAAAAGTTCTCCGGGTTGCGGAAGTCGAGCGCAGGATTATGGCAATCTAGAGTAGAGCAAACCCCCCCCCCCCGTCAGCCAGAGAAGTGACCAAAGTTAAGCTGCCGGATAACTAACCAGCGTCAAACATTGCCTTGAGCTTGTTGATGTGATTGAGCGAGCCCGACTGGCGATAGATGCCCTCGACGGCCAGTCCGTACAGGTCGACGGCCTGGATGCATTGGTGTACCGTCTGCGGCACCGCTAGTCCGTCCCTCTCGTACAGCCGGTTCAGCGGCACGCCGAAGACGGGAAGCGATGCGCCGCCCTGGCCGTACGTGGGCGCACCGACGCGCCCATCTTGAGCTGGGGAGCCTGTCCGACCTTGCGACGAAGAAGGCGGCTGGAAGGGCAGGGCCCCCAGCTGAGGCGGCCCCTGGACGGCGCCGTTGCCGAAGCGCTGTTGCTGTTGTTGCTGTGGCTGCTGCTGTGGCTGCTGCTGCTGCTGTGTTTGTTGCTGTTGCTGTTGCTGCTGCTGCTGGTTCTGGGCGGTGCCATAACTAAAGCTCCGCGCGTGAGGAGGCGGCAGTCCATCCGGCGAGCTGACTGCGGGCCCCAAGTTGCCGGTACTGCTGCGTGAGCCTGCCGTCGGCGCCGACGAGGAGAAAGGGGGAGCCGAGGTCTGGGCCACGACGGAACCGGGGGGGTTCATGGTCAACGGCGCGGAACCGGTCGTCGGAGCTGGGGGGTGGAGAATCTGATGCGACGGTGGTCAGCGAGGGGGAGGAAAGGGGAAAGCAAAGCAAGGTGATGTAGAAACGGTAGACCAACAGGGTTGCGCTCGTATCGAACCTCAGCCTTGGGCTGAATCTTGCCGTGATGAGCAGCGACGAAGACGTGCAAATCCCTCGTGTTGTCGATGGCGGCAACGGCCTCTCGTAGGCTTCGGCGCTTGGGGGCCACGCTGCCCGTCTGACTGCCTCCTGGACCGCCGCCGCCGCCGCCGCCGTACGGACTGATGATTAGACCGTTACCTAGCAGTAGCCTCTCGTTGCAGGCGGCTTTTTTTTTTTTGCGGTTGACCGACGTCAGCATACGCGCGTCTTGTTGGAGTACGTTGACAGAAAACGAGATACACAGACAATGGGAGAGAGGGAGGGGGAGAAAGAGCGCAGAAACCTACCAAACTTTTGCATCTGCAGCGTCACGCCGGCGTCGGTCTCGGCAATGAGCTCCTGAAGCGCCTGAGCGGCTTCAGGCCGGGCCGTCGACAGGAGATGAGCCTTCTCCTGCTGGAGAGCATTGACGTGACCGTGATAGGTCTGATCAGCAGCCTGGACCTTTCGCAGCAGGTCCTCCTCGACTTGGGCGGCCGACTTGTGCGCCTTGAAAGCGCCCAGCATCTTACCGCCCTGCCTGCCCTCGCCCGTCCGCGCGCGGTCGTACTCGTCGGCCAGCGAGTCGTATTTGGCCTTGCTCTTGCGCATGGCCTGCTCGAGATCTGCCACCTTTTGCTCGGCCGACATGCCGTTGCTCTTCCATATCTTGCGGCCGCGCTCGGCACTGGCGGCCAGCTCGATGAGGTCCTCGTACATCTGGTGTAGCGAATTGGCAAACTGCAGCCCGTTCTCCGCCATTCGATCGTGGATGAAGACCATTTCCTCGTACGACTGGGCGAAGGAGCCCTGTCGGTGCTCGGGCCGGCGCGAACTCTCGAGCGTCAGTCGACAGAGCTTTTTGAGGCTCTGGGCGTGGTCGTCTTCGAATGTAGATCGTTTCTTGAGGAAGAGGGCGAACTCCTGAGAACCAAAGTGAGTCTCGAGCCGAGTTTTATGTGTATGTATAAACACATACCTTGGCCGAAGCAATGCTCTGCTTAAGGCGAGTCAAGAGGGTCGGAATACTGAGCTGGTTTCCAAGAAGCATCCATCAGCCAAGGGCGCCTTCAACGAGGCTGAAAAAAAAAGAAGCTCACCTCCGAGGCCATGACTTGATGAACCTGCTGGAACAAGGCGCTGTCAAAAGCAAGCGGGGACTCAGGCGGGCTCCGGGGCGGACCAGCGTTGACGACATCGTCACTCTGCCTACCGCTCGATACGGCATCGGTATCCTTTTCCGGGCTAGCCACCGGGGCCTGAACGGCAACAGCAGCAAGGCCATCGCCATCATGGCCGACCGAGGCGCGATTTTCGGCCATGACGCCAGAAGATGTGCCTCGCGGCAAAAGTTGTCTCTCTTTTTTTTTCTGGGTCTCCCTTAGGCCTTCTTGAATTAGGGCGAAAAAAAAAGATGGAAGGCTTCAGGGATGAGACGAAGTGATCATTGACGGAGGCTTCTGCCGCGCGGCGGCCCAAAGCGAGGCAAGGAAAGGAGGAGGATGGGAAAAGAGGCAGTAGGGAATAGGAAAAATGGTAAGTAGGTCGCGACGATGGTGCGCGCGGCTCAGTCAGGATCGACGCCGGAGAGGGCTCGTGCCGGGCAGTCGTCGTTTGGCTCGTTGCGCCCGCGCGGCGCGCGCGATATATAGTTTTAATGTGAGGGGGGGGGAGGTTTAAGGGCCCAGGGGGGGGGGGGGAATAAAGGAGGGCGGTAAGAAAGGTCCTGAAGGCAAGGGAAGGGAAGAAATAACCGAATGAATAAGTAAGTAAGAATACTTTGAGAGAGAAGAGAGGAAAGAAGAAGAAGAACTAGGAAGAAGAACAAGAGAGAGATATAAAGAGAGAGAGACAGATAAGGAAGAGAGATAGAGAGATGGAAGGGGAGAGAGAGAGAGAGAGGGAGGAAGAGAGAGAGAGAGGAGAGATGCGAAAACGAGGTGTCGAGGGAACGAGGAGGGAGGTAAAAGAGAAGAGACGGCGGCGACGTTTCGAGGGGTCGCGTGGCTCCAAATCAAAAAAGCACAGCCGTCTACTTGTAGAGGCAGCCTGAGTGGCCCGAAGAGGAGTACCTTTCCCGCAGACGACAGGCTTCGAGGTACAAGGCGCGGCTACCTATCAAAGTATCTCGGCGTACATTCATTTCAATCTGGGACCCAGGCCCGAAAAGTGTGGGGAGAGGGCGGGTGACGAAGCCTTCTGCAATAGGTGCCCAGGCACAGGCTGTGCCTATAGCCAATGCTAATACGCACCGCACACCACTCTCATACATACCGAGGTTGATAAACGACATCTCAAGCAAGCATAAACTACAGGCCATCTTCAAACCATACGACACTCGCGCACAAACACAATACATACATACATACATACAACTCGTCGCTGGCTACCTACCCTCCTCTCACGCCACCGGATGGATCCCCCCCCCCCTTCCTCCTCATCAACCCAACCAGTAGCCTCCGGCCCGGTTCCAGTTCCCAGCGTCGCGAAGCTTGCTTCATCGAAACCTCTATTCTCACCTCAATTCTCAGCCCGTCAATGGCAAATAAAAAAAATGCTCAAACAAACAGCGCATGGGACGCCCTCTTGCCATCCATCCCCCATCCATCAGTGGCCCGAGCCCTCTTCCCCATCCTTTCAACCGGTCAATCGACGGTCCGTTTAGAAGGGAAAAAAAGGCATGTCCGCATTTCACACCTATGAGACGAACGTGTCCTTGCTCCATGCCTTCATCCACCACTCTCTTCCCTCCAAAGATCAGTAGTTCCCAATCCCCATTCTCCTTTTCACCCTTCCTGCCTCTCTCCTTTTATCGAAGTCGTCTAGCTTCGCGTTCAGACTCGAGCAAGCAGAGGATATCGTCTTCGCGAACTGCAAGTAAAGAGTCAGCGTAGCCACGAGTGACATGAACAAATGGCATCATCGTACCAGCGCCCTTGACGTTTCGAATAATGGACCGACTTTGATCGTCCATGAACTCGACGCGAACCTGCGTAACTCCACCTCGCGAGCCTGACGATTCCTCTCGTCAGTATCTTTCGAATTGTTTATCACGCCAGCCATCTGGCTCTTTGCGACGGCAGCAAACGTTTTTCTTTTCCCCTTGTGCCTCAGCCTGGGAATATCGGGCAATTCGTACCAGTTCGACCGAGAACGCGCGTCACCTTGACCAGCTTGACGGGATTCTTAGCGGTATCCATATTGATAGCTTTGCGATTTCTTCTGTTGACTGAGAGAGAAATTCGTTTGCTGCGGTGGGTGAAAGCCTGAAAGGTGCGTCGGTGGATTTTGTGTAGCAGGGGTTATTTTTTTTCCCCTTTCCTGCACTGAGGTATAGATCACGTGTGCGGGTTATGCCCCTCTCCCCCAAGCCCCAAGCCTCGGAAGATGATTATTCCGACTTACAAGCGACGACCTCAAGGCGCTGTATCCGTATAAATAGACGACCAGGCATACGACTCGGACCGATGGGACTCTACCATACCTCGCTGCCTGTAACCTACCTCCATACTCGCCATGCTAGCTATAGTAGAGCCTGGTAGGCAACAGATGATGTGATTCCGCAAATAGAAGAATCTCATCCATCACCATATACATACATGCACACGTTGCCGGGGGCCTAACCAGAGAAACAGGGCGTAATCATGCCTGGAACCAACAAGCCGTCGTCACACAGCCTCCAACTCGGAAATGGAAGACAGGGGGAAAAAGCAAAAGAGCGGCATGGTATTAAAGGCCGGTGATCCCTGCTGAGAGGGTTCGTACCCGACATGTGTGTTGTATCCTCTTAGCAACCAGATAAGCCAACACCAGACACTCGAGAAGCAAACAAACCATTCTCTGACACCAAGACGGGAAGAGAAGATACTTGATTTGGGCTCCGTTGCGAGACATTTCACACTCCCAAGGTGATGAAGGCGCAAGAAAATCTGCATCAGGATAATCATCTGGGACGCCTGCTTCGGGAGATACCCCTGTTCTTCAACCAATCGCCATCAGACAAACAAGATGCATCAAAGCTCAACTTCGACGAGGCATCCGGCACGAAAATGTACTGCTTACTCTCCTTGTTGATCGGTTCGGCACTTGCTCTCCTCTGCCTCTCATCCGGGCTATACTTCCTCGCAACCGAACCAATGACATTAGGCCTACCAACCAACATATCCCCTTTAACCCAGGAGCTAGTCATCCTCATGGTCAACGTGATACTAACGCTCTGCATCGACGGCATGATGTTCATACACTCCGTATCGCTTCGATGGGCACTCTACCACGAGAACCGTCTCGAATACAACACCAACATTCGCCTGCTGACCAGCTCCTCGAAAAGCGGCCCTAACCGATGGTATAGCAATGCAGCAACGCTCTTCTTCTTAGTGCTATCGTACGCCTCATCTTCCACGCTTCTCCCCCTGACGGACTCCATGTCCCACTCCGGAGATGAGTCTCTGTTAAACGCCACCGCTCTTGTAGGGCTGGGCATAGCACTCGCAGGACAGGCCGCCATAGCAACATGGTGCCTGGTATCAAACTGCCATTCGATACCGACATGGAGCTCCAACCCCTTGAACACGACATTGGCCGCTATTCGAAAGGGCACCCTTACTCGTCGTCCGGGGAGAAGCATGCTTTCAGTCCACCAGAAACACAGGCTACTACCCGAGGCAGTACGTCCAGCCAAACGACAAAAGCCTATGCTCCGAGTGCAGAGTGCTGTACCATGCATTGTCATCTTCCTATGGTTACTCGCCTTCGTCGCCATAGCCTGGCTGATTTCCATCATCCTGGTCGCTCGAAAGTCCGAACCGGCATGTTGGAGGTTTGCCATTGCGTGGAAGATCGGAGACGACTGCTCCAGAAACTGGGTTCCCTTCCTCTTCAACGACTCCGAGACGTTCCTTCTACGCAGATACACCTACGGCCAACAGACGATACTATCCCTCCTATTCATCTGCGCAATCCAGGGAGTACAAACCTTAGGCCTCCACTGCGTAGAGCTCCTCGTCAACTTATCCAGAGACGAAACCGTCTGGAGACGAGGATACAGCAGCGAAACAACGAAACAAGCCCCAGGCCTAAAGCTAAGCCAAAGCCCCCTGGTAGCGGCAGTATCAAGCTGGGAGAACATGATGCTACTACTCGCCAAGGCAGTCCTACACTGGGCCGCATCCCAAGCCATGCTCGCCTACGTTTCCCCTCGCTTCAGCGGCGGCGTCATGATCTTCTTCGTATACTCACGCCTCGCTCTATACACGCTACTGGCCCTACTGTTGGCCCTCTTCGCCACCTACTTGGCCCTCCGTCGACCCGACGGCTGTCAGCCTACGACGCTGGGACACTTGCAGACGATTGCCGATCTTGTCGACGACTGGAAGACGGATGACCAAGGCCGGATATGGTGGGGGGGAAAGACTCAGTCGTTTGATACTAATAGCAACGGGGAGCAGATTCAGCACGCGGGAACGAGCTGCAATAGACGACTGCTTTCAAGTATTGATACAGAGGCGAAATACTCGTAAAAAACAGTTCAGAATACGCTCAAAGACAAAGCTCCAATCGCTCTAATCAAGACTGAGATGAAGAGAAAACGCAAACTTATACCGGCTGGCCGTGAACGATGCAGTACATCTCACGACGCAGCCTCCCATCAAACTCAAGTTTCCAAGCCGCCATCTCCCTCTCAACCATCGAACAGGCCTCCTCCAAGGTAAAGGCAAGGCACTTTTGAATCTCCGCCATGTATTCGAACAAAGCGTCGACATACTCGTGTTCCTCATCCGTACCAGTCCAGCAGTTATCCTCGTCGTCTCGAGTCGAGATGTAGACCCAAGGAGAGCCCATCTCCTCCCTCTTCCGCTTCTCAAACTCTGACAACCGCCAGGCCGTGCTCTGGAAACATTCATTTAGGAGGAGTTGACGATCCGCTGTTAACTCATTCACGTGGTCCATGTAGCTTGCGAGTATAATGTCGAGTAATTCTGATATGGCGTTTGTGAATAGTCCGATTGTTTGGACGACAGCAGGCGGCATCGGGCCTGGACCGTATTTCGATGGGAATGTCCTTAACCAGGCTATTGTGCAGTTCAGTGACGACCTCGCACCCGGATCGACGTCAGCCATCTTGTTGTTCTGGGCTGAAACGAGGCAAAGATAGTAGGTATTTTCCCTTCCTGTCGAAGTGGTTGAGCGTCTTGGGGAGTTTGGCTTTCCGTTGAGAGAGGCGGGCAAAGAGGTGTCTGTTGAGGAGCCCCTGACTTACACGGAGTAGAAAGAGCGCAATCCGTCCGCCGCTTACAGATAAATACGGCGGTCGCGACCTGGTCGAGAACTGTTTCTTCTGGTATAGGGACCAACGGCGGGCCTGGCGCAGGAGTGACCAAAGCCTGAGTCGTCACGGTCCTCACGCCGTAATACTACCAGTATGTAGGTATCCAAGCGACATACAGGATACGCTATAGATTATACCTACTTTGCCCTGTCCGAGGCTCGAAGATAACTATTCCTCCCCGTCCTAAACTTCTATAACTAGGTAGTACTGTAAACGAAAGCAGAAGAAAGGCAACCAGCCAAGTGTCATCTCCGCCGGAGAGAACAAGTTACATACATACATTCGTTACATTCCTACGTTTCAATCAAGCAAGGCCCTGGTGGCTTTTGCCCTCCTTTGACCAATACTATCTTTCCAATCCTGTCTTACTGTAGATAGATAGGTAGGTGGTGAAAGGCAGTCAAACTCCGGTCACCAACTACCTCACAAAACAGAACAAACCCCCTTTCCACCTCGAGCAAACGAAAAGGTCCTTCATTCTGTCCCCTTCTACGGATACACTGCCCATCTCCTGCAATTCTATATCAACAGGTTACTCATCACTACCAACATCTTCCCCTCCGCCCTCCTCAGTAGAGCCTCAGTAGAGAAGATGATCGAACCCCCCCTCTTGAGCACTACTATATAGTCATACCTAGTTGAGAACCCTCCAACTATACATACTGCGTCGCGTCGTTAAGCAAAAATATCCCCGAGACGTGAAGACAAAACTCAACAGACGGAATCTCATCAACTACTTGCCAGCCACGAAAACAAGGCACGGATCTTGCCGAGGTTGTTCCCCCCCCCCTTGTCTCGGCAAACGACGTTGTGGCTGACGTTTCGTGTCGTGCGTCCGCCTCCCTTGCCTCGGCTTGCATATTGGCGTATTCCTGTCACATCTGGCGAATGCCTGACATGGATACATGTGTCGTACCCCTTCACTTTGCACAGAACAATGTGTACATTACGTTTCAACTACTCCGGTAGATGCCCGAGATAGGTAGGTAGGTAGGTAAGTGGTATGCACGTACAAGTTGGTGATGTGTGACAATGGGTGTGTAAGTGGTGTGTTGTTGTTGTTAACTAAACATCCGCCTCGCTCCTTGGTCTCAACACGCCTCCGCATCAAGACATGGCATTGCAACTCTCTTGCTGATGCTCACTTTTCCTTCTGTTGTTGCCTTGGTCTCGGCCGTATACATTAATAATAAGTAGAAAAGATGACACTACTATCGTCGTGCCGCGTGGGCGAAACTCGTCTCTCCCCGAACTGGTATATGAGGTAAACCGCCGTACAAATGAAAGAAACAGAAGTCGGGGCTTGAAGAAAGGAAAATTCGACATGTGAAAGAGACATTATGAACGACCGCAGATGACGCTGGCTGCTACCCTTCGTCGAGTGTTGCTCACGCGGCAAGTTCGTGACAATCCACAGCTGCACATTTGCCCGCTGCGGTTGGCCATGAGGGCGATGGAACCGAGGCGAATCGAGCCCCGCTCTTGTCCTGCAACTCTTTGCATCGTATCTCGATCGCGAGACGCCAGCGCGCGCTCAAGCGTGCGGTCCTTGCGGCGAAGAGATGCTCTGTCATCTCGACTTCGCTGGTCAGCTTCTCGCCCAGCCTAGTCGTATCAGCCTGCTGCTTCGCTGCAACCTGCTCCAACTCATCGTGCTGTCGCTGAAGCAAATCTTCCATGCGCTTGGACTGTCGATCGCGCATCATATTGATCTTCGACTGATGTTGCCGCTCCATATCATCCCGAATGTTATACTGGTGGCCCAGGGCCCGTAGATTCTCTTCTGTGACAACGCGTGGAGGCATCTTCATACCACCAGGATTCCGGCCTAGGCCGTCGCAGTAGGCCTCCATGTGTTTAATTCGAACTCGGATCGTCCGCTCGCTCTGTTCCAGCGAAGCACGAAGTTCCAGTTCCTCAGAGATCTGGCTGTCTTCGAGCTGCGACGCTGACTTTGTCTGTCGTTCCTTTGTCGAAGCCTCTTCGGCCGCGTGCTTGTCCGCCAAGGCAGCCCTCTGGCGTGAATGTTGCTCCCGCAAGGCGTCTCTGGCATCCAGCTCAAATCGGCAGAACCGACTCATCTCGTCCCGTTGACTGCGCTGCAGAGCTTGCATGTCAGGGTGTCGCGCTGAACGTTGCTCAGCTGCTTCTCTTTCCGCATCGGCGGCAGCGTCCAGTGCGTCTGGCACCGACGACGCGTCGTCTGAGTCGCGCCGCTTAAAATCCTCCTCATTGGTGCAGATATTGGGACAGCCGACGGTGGTGTCCCAGACCCCGCCGCATATGGAGCAGAATTGTGCGCCACAGGTACAGACGAGATGGGTTGGCCCTTCGGGACGCTCTACCAGACGGCGACACTTGTAGCATCTCTTGCGGCCGGGTCCAAAGCAGGCCCTTGACGTGGACTGAACTTCGGCATCCTCTGGACAGTCCTTACCGATGGGATGAGCATCGCGCTTGCATATGGTACAGACGCGGGTGTGACACCGATGACAGGTCGAAGTCATGGGAGCCTTGGGGTCAACGTGCTTCCTCCGCGGGATAAAGACGCCGCAGGACGCGCTCGGACAAACCATGCGGCACTCTCTGGGGGTGCTGAATTGAACAACAGCCCTGAGGAAAACCTCTTGCGATGTCGGGTCGAGGATGGGCTGAATGACAGAGGATGGCACAGGCACGCAGCAGCGGGGAGGCATCTTTGTTTCATCAACAGAAGCCTCCTTGATTTTCAACCTCAAGCAGTCGACGCAGTGGACATGACCACATGAAAGTGTGCGCAGCGAGCCCGGTGAGTCAAACGTGCTTCGGCAGGTCCAGCATGAACTGGGTACGGTCAGCGGTGGTGCAGGCGTGGTGAGAAGACGAGGATAGCAGTGCATACAGGTTGGGCTCGAAACAGCGAGTGGCCTTTCTCCTGAGCATCATCCGGTTCTTGATACCGGACAGGCCGCCCTTCTTGGTACTAACGCTAAAGATGCTCTGCGCAGAGCTGTCCGCGGGGGCAGGGATCGTGGGAGCTTGGCGAACGTTGCCATGTTGAGCGAGGTATTTGTCGTAGAACGAGAAGCTCCAGCTCTTGGATTTGCGAGACGAGTCGGAGGCGTCCAGACTCGGAGGTCCGATGATGGACGAATGGGGGGTCAGGTAAGAACTGGCGGAGACGTCGGAAGCAGTAGAGAAAAGCTGGTCCTGCGAGGTCGAGGCGGAAGAATCGGAGAGGGCGACGGATGCAGCCCGAGGCCGGTGATGTGACACGGAAGGAAGGGAGGCACGGATGCCGAGGCCATGAGCTTTGGCCAGCAATTGAAGGTCAAGTTGGTCCTCAGAGCGATCTGCCTCTAGACGTAGTACAGTGGTGCGGTATAGAGCATCACTGAGTTGAGGCAACGGGCCGGAGTCGTCCATGATCGTATCGTAGGCTCGACTGTCTAATTAGGGAAGTTGTCGACGGAGTGGGATGTATGGCTGTGCGAGAGTGTGTAAGTGCGAGCCTCTCAAGTGATAAACTTCGGAAGACTAACTCGACCAGCTATCTGACTCGTAGAAAGAAAGAGCAAGAATCTCGAGGACGGACGGGGATTGAGGCAGCCACAAGTCAAATAGTGTCGAATAGTAGGACTTCACAGGACCAGGGGGAGAGACTGCTTGGATCTGGGGGTGTGGGGGTGAAGACGAGCTTGTGCACAATTTTTGAGTGACTCGAGGCAGACGAAGGGCTCTTGTCTTTGCTGGGAAGCACATGTCTTGGACAGGGTATGCCGTTCAAGGGTTGGGGAGCGGGAGGAGGGACAGGGAAGGAGGAAGAAGCAAAGACGATGACGAGGGTGTATGGGTGTTGGTGCCTTGCCATCCCCTTTTTTTGATGTTTTTCCTTCCTTTTTCCTCATCTTTTTCCTCTGTTTTCCACATGAAGCAGTCCCTTCTCTGTGCTCCGTCGACCGGTCCGCCGTCGGTCCGAGAAAAGGTGGTGGTTGAGGGAGATATCGGGAGGGAGATGTCGGGAGGGAGAGCGCAGATGACAGCTGCAGACGACCCTCATCTTACAGGTGGAGAGAGAAAGGAAATCAGAAGGGGGCATTTCTTTAATAAGGGCGAAGGGACAGAGGGAGCGCCGATCGAGTTCTTGAGCGAGCGAGCGAGTCTGAATGAGAGAGAGAGAGAGAGAGAGAGCGAGAAACTCACACAGAGAGAGAGAGCAAGAGGGAAGCCTGGTGATGATTTCTCGTACAGTGCACAGGGTAGCCTGACGGTATAGTGCGTACTGCCCGTGTCGAGACACTGGTTTGCTTTTTTTCCGCGGGCCCCACCGTTTTGGGCTTGCCTTGTCTCCCGCCACCGCACAGTGCATGCGGGGTGATATAGACCGTATCCAAAAGTGTCGTCACGCACAGTAGGTATCACTCTACCCTCTATCTCTGTCACGATAGACAACGGCCAGCATCACCTCTCCCTCTTCACTACCCTCTCAACGACGATGAGCATCATTTCACTCTCACTCCAGTCATTGTCTTCCCAAGAGACTTCTCCTCCTTCTACGGAGTATGTGCATACATACTTCCTCTCATCGCTTAAAACCCCCCGTCTTCCCCCCTCCCCCGGACGGCCCAACGAACCAGGATGCGCGGTCCGTCGCTCGTCCCTTTGGGTCTCCAGAGACAGTCACAGACAGAAGACGCAGACCGGTGGCCGATCCTATACGGACTGCATCAAGTGCCGGAGTGCCGGATGCGTACATGCTCTATATCCCTGCCGCCGGAAGGGGTTCCCCGCTGAGAGACGACCACTACCAATGGCCTCCCCTCCCCTTTTCGCCATCATCAGCGGATTTCTCTCTTTCACTGTCATTTGCTTTTTTCCCCTCCGTCATTTGCCACTTTCTAACTGCTTGTTTAGTAGGAGGGGATTCTGAGGCCGCTCCTCGTCTCTTCTTGTCCCTCGCAATAATTATAATACAATATAAAATCCTCTCTGCCGTCTTTGCATCCAAACCATCGTTTAGTGCCCTTCTTTCCCCTTCCTCCCCTCCCCGGCTCTTGTCGGGATCGCGATTCCCTACTTCAGGGTCCGTCTCGGTCGGTTGCCGGCAGATTCGTCCACGTCCAATCGCTACGTCAAGCACCTTTTTCCTTACCGACGTTTTGCGGGCATGATGTGACTGGAAAGACATCCGTGCGCCTTTCCCCTCCCCTCAACCTCCACCAACCACAGCCCGATCCCCGTCCCTTTTCGCTCACTGGTGTCTATCGGGTTCACCTCTAAATTTCTTTTCCCTGCCATTGTGCTGCCACTTGATCTCTTTAGACCACCAATCCATGTCTTTGTTCTTACTTTTCCGGAGAATAGACGTCTGTCTTGATGTCAAAATCTCCGAATCACTGTGTTCACCTTGAATTCTAGCCTTACTTTGAGGATAGAAGAAAGACTCGAAAGAATCCCATTCTTCTGTCCATAAGGAAAAACAAGCTCCATGCCAGAGACAAGCTTGATGTTGACAAGGAACAAAAGTCTCATGGATGGTCTACCGATGACTGTCGCTCTCGCTTCGCAACTGCAAGGCGACAGAAATGTCCTGCAGGGTTCGGATTCGCCAAACCCACATACACACACACATCCTATTACTGCTCTTCGGACATGGGCTTATTAGACATTGGCCGTATAACCAGTTTAGGGCCTCTAACTCGATGCCAACGTTTCATAACGACTTGCATGTTGTGACTTTTCAAGGAAAGCCAAAGCTTCGTATACTCCCGCTCAACTCGACAGAAGATCGACAGCTTATTTACAACTATGACCTTGAAACCGCTGCCTAGGGTTTCTCGTCTTCGGGTCCGCACCGGGAGATTGTCTTACCATCGTCGGATCTACCAATGCCATGAAACTTTGGTTCATAGGAGTCGCTTTTCGTACGTTCTTTTGCCAAATATCCGTAGAGGTAACTCAATAGACCACCAGTACTGCCATCACGGCCGAGGCACGGCAACGCACGAAAGTACCTGATTCTGTCCGATCTGAATGTAGTTGCTCGTCTTCTTCTCATAGACGCGGATCCCGTCGTTGTCTACAATCATCACTGCTGCATCACTGCTAAATTCCTCCGAGCGCATGGACGAGATGAGGTCGACCAGTAGTCCAGCGATGGCGCCGCCCACAGTCATGGACAAGGTCCCAGCCAGGAAAAGGCCCCGCGATTCAATCGTCTTGTTTGCAACGCTCTCGTTGTTATAGGCTGTGCTGTTGACAGGTGCCACATCGGTCCGGGGGGCTGCCGCAACCCGGTGGACGAGGAGAGCAAAGTAGGAAATGACTGATCCGAACTTCATTGTCTTTGGCGTTTGGTGTCAAACGTCACCAACAACTAAACGAGAAATCTCAGAGTAGGTTGGCCGGAAGAGAGTTTGGGCGAAGACGAGTGCGTAGCCAGAACAACTTAAGACTTCTCCCCTCTCCGGGACGAGATCCAATTACACGAGGGACTAAAGTCCGGCAGAGGCAATCGGTGTCCAGGATAACGAATATAAGCCATGTATGGGCATGTGCCCACAGTATCACACTACATGTGTCTTGAGAACCGTTATATTGCCAGAAGCCTTTCTAGAATGGAGATCAAGTTTATAGAATAAACGTCTGAGTTATGGTCAGTGCCTATCAGTTATTGTCTTGGGCTATTCGATTCGCGATTTCTTGGGCTACCTTTGAGGAGATGAGCAGAAAGCAGAGCTCAAAGACCGACCAAGGCACGGGATTTACTGGGCAGAGCAGAGCTTTCGTTGCTTGGCTTTCAAGTGAAGAATGGAAAACAAGAAATGGCCAAGGAATGGTGCAATTTCAGACGTGGAAGACGAGATCTCGAGAGATGTGGTTCTCGACAGTGGGCGAAGTCTGCAAGTATCCGTATGTAAGTACCAGTTTGGAGATTTCAAGTCAGGACCTTTCCAAGACAGCCTATCGACTTGCGATACTTTCTTGGTTGTAATCTCGTAGGATTATGACTCATTCCCGGCAACAGAACAATGGTAACGCCCTGATTCTTATCTGAGGTGTTCAGCTGAAAGTTCCGTTGAGGGAGATGAAGCTGTCTTGACGACGACCAAGTCCGTATCGAAGCTTTACACGGCAAAATACGCGTCACTTTCCCTTCTCTAGACACTGATACAAGTCTCGTGACATCAAAAGCATGTCGAAGATTGGAATGATGCACTGGTTCTGACGGTTGTTGACAGACGGAGAGAGAAGTAGAACCAATGCCTCATTCCAATCTTGGGTGTTGATAGACGGAGAGAGAGAGGTAGAATTAACAACTCAACTTGATACACGCATGCCATGCATGTGGAATTATTAGAGAATAAGTACAAACGACGAACAGAACGATACTATGGGTACAGCTGTCATGAACTGCGGAGATGACCGGGCTTGCTGCCGAGGCAGAGCATGCATCTCGAGACCAATCCAAGCCAGCAGCCTAGTACTTGTAGTAGTCGGGGAAGCAGTTCGAGCCGTAGTAATCGAGGAAGTTGCCCTTCAGAAGGAAAAGAAGTGTCAGTCTCGCGGAAGAAAAGATGCCAACGATCAATAGCATTGCAACTTACAGAGAAGGGACCAGAATCACAGCAGACCCAAGAACCGCCATCGCACGAGGTGTAGCCTTTGCTGTAGGCGCCGAGAACGTAGAAGTCGCTGTCGCAGCAGTACCTCTCGCGCTGGCAGATGGGAGGGCTGTTGACGAAGAAGCTGACGTCGACCCAGCGGCCGTTCCAGTAGCCGTCGTTGAAGTTGTAGTATCCGCCGTCGTAGTATGGGTAGTTGCCGTGGCCGCCGCGATAGGGGTTCACGCCGTGACGGCCGTGTCCGCGTCCGCCGTGGCCTCGGTGACCGCCGTGGCCACCATGTCCTCTGTGACCGCCATGGCCGCCGTGGCCGCCGTGACCGCCTCCGTGGCCTCCGCCATGACCACCGTGTCCGCCGTGACCTCCGCCGTGACCGCCTCCGTGGCCTCCGCCATGACCACCTCCATGTCCACCTCCGTGCCCGCCTCCATGACCGCCTCCGTGACCACCTCCACCCCATCCACCGCCGCCGTGACCGCCTCCGTGACCACCGCCGCCCCATCCACCGCCGCCGTGACCGCCTCCGTGTCCACCACCGCCGTGTCCACCACCACCCCAACCGCCACCACCGTGTCCGCCGCCGCCTCCGTGACCACCCCCACCGCCGTGACCACCACCACCACCGCCTCCGTGTCCGCCCCCGCCGGTACCAACGCCAGCGCCAGTAGCAACGTTAGCCTCGGAAGGCACAGCCACGGCCGAAGCGGCCAGTGCCAAAACAGACGACAGCTTCATGATGACGGAGCAAAATGAACGATCAAGAAATCAAGTTTGCGGATATAAGACTGAGGAATGAGCAGCTTCGATGAGGATCTGACAATAACTGAATGCTGTGAAGAAGAAGTAGAAAAAGACGCTCTCTAAAGTGCAGAACTCTGTCATTATATACACAACCGTTCAACTCATAGATCGACGTCCTCGTCCCCCGTAAAGCTCTATGTTGAAAACAAGGCTCGCCATCACGTTGCAAAGAGAGGCTTTCTTTTCTTCTTCCCTTCTCTCGACCTAAGTCTTCGGCTCAGCCTCACAATAGTCTGATTTCACGGATCGCCAGCTCTCAGCTTCTCACGAAACAAGGGTCCAGGGTTGACCAATGATCTCTAGTTACCATCTCTCTCTCTCTCTCTCCTCTGAAGCCGTGGCTAATATGAAGGCATCGTGAGATTCGTTTTCTTCTACAGATGGTAGTTTTCACTCGTCATCTTTCATCTTCAGCGGAGAGTTTCTCTAAACAACATCATCTTGACGAGAAAGAGCTCAACATCGATTCATCCTCCCCAGAAGCGTCGTGCTTATTTTTAGATTCCCCTTTCCTTGGACCTGATCATTTCCCACTAGCCTTCAGCTTGTTTGCGAAGATGCAGCTACCATGCCGATCGCTAGAAGCTACTTGGTTAGCACGAAGCAATCTAGATCACCTCAATTTCAACTCTGTCGGCAAGCAATCGGTAAAGAAACAACCACAGCAACGGCTGGGTTTGTCTCGAGCTAGTTTGATGCGGCATCTAAACATCCGTGACAATCTCACACGCGCCCAGCTCAGATCTGCTTAAGCAAGCGCTCAACTAGCCTCGGTTCAGCTCAGCTCAGTCTCTTTGCTCTCTCTCTCTCTCTCTCTCTCTCCTTGATTCCTGCTACGACAAAGAAGATGGTAGCGAATGGGAAGCTCTGGAACGGGACGAGCATGCACCAAGCTATTGATGTAGGGGAAGAAGCGTGTGCTTCTTTGCATCGTTGGCCAACCGCTACGGCAACTTGACTCTTTCATGTGCCCCTTGTATCCGTAAAACTCTGGGCGGGGGAATCGGTCACTCGTATCCAGTCTTTACCGATCGCTGTATCCGTAGATCTCACTGAGCTAGAACCATCCGTAATTACACAAGGTTCTTCTTCTCCTTCTACTTCTCCTTCTTCTTCCTAAATGAGAACCCGGCAAGGATCAAGCCGATCTTCGTTGCTCCATCATCCGTGGTGCAACTCGAAATTAGCCTATTCCAACGCCAGAGACATCAAATCCTGTTGCGTTGCCGCGATGGGTCCGAGCATCATCGTCGAGCATCATCGTCACGCAAAGCATAACTCGAAATGGCTTTTGACTGATGGCACGCTGATAGTACAACCTTTTCCTCCCGTATATCCACCATGCCTACGGATACACGTACATGGATAACATGCTATTGACCAGAGGGTGCTTCACCGGCTCAACGGTTCTAATGCCCTCGTTTCGTTCACGTCCGTGGAAACACTTCGCAGTTGTTGAATCAAGCTGAACACACATAACCCGGCAAGCCAGCCTCTCGATAGTGATACACACAACATACATTACACATGTCCGCCAGTCAAGACTAGACAGGTGGTATCTTCCTAACACACCTCGTAGTCGTCCTCGTACTCCCATCCTGCCCCAATCTCTCCACTTTCGGCTGACAGACCAAGGTACCACAACACTGTTGATCTCTCTGGCAAAGAGCTGTGAGAGAGAAGACGAAACTCCCCGTTAGCTTAACCCAATCGATCTGAAGGAAACAACAAAGAAAAAAGGGGGCAAAATGGAACAATAGAACGAAGAAGCAAGGGGAGAGTAAAAAGCAAAAAAAAAAAGAAAAAAGAAAGAAAGAAAGAAAGCGTGATCCTACCTCTCGCAAGCCCGCATCCCCTCGGTTGAAGGCTAGCTGCTGCTCCGATGGAAGTGAAGCCGGCGATGGCGATGAATGTAGCAATTGCTTTCATCGTCAATCTCTTTATAGTTGTAGTTTCTTGGAAGACGTGATGAATGAGAGCGTAAGAGGACGGCGATAGTTGTGAGTTGAGAGACGAGAAGAAGCCAAAGACAAAGAGAAAACTGGCTCCCGTTCCTCCTTTTATTTCACGAAACCCAAGCCGGTTTTTCCCATCAATATTCCCCTGAACCTAACGCAACTCAATAAATTGAAAGAGAGTAAAATAAGAAAAAAAAATCCCAATAACAACCCACCGTATTCGAAAGAGTCGAAGCTTCGTTGAGGCCCCTTCTCTATGGCGGGCCAAGCAGAATACGAGAAAGCCAAGGCACGTACGGATAATGTATTGTACGAATTACCTTGGCAGGCGAAACTTCCATCCGTAAGAGTCTTTTTTTTTTCCTTTAATTCTTTCTTTCATATCTTGGAAACATACTTGATGATGCAAGATACGGTTGGCAGCCTTCTGGGACTGGCTATTGGAAACTTAAACCCCCTATCCTCCTTCTCCCGGAGAAAGGCATCGAGATTCTGCTTCTTCTTACACGAAGGATTGGAGCACCGGCTTTAATGTGGAGAGAAATTGCTTTCTAGACCTATGCGATGATGCTTTACAGGAGGCCTAATGCCTATGACTTGCGTGTATATATGTGCCTCTTTAGAGTCGTCTATTTTCTCTTCTCCAAGCTCATCAACATTGTTGAAGACAGAGAACTCGTTGAAGAGAGAAGAAGAGAAGATTCACAATAGAAGAAGAGCTGTTTTTCATCTTCTGCTCCGACTGCGGCTTTACATAGCAGATCATCATCATCATCACCACCACCATCATCATCATCATCATCATCCCCCTCTTCCACCTCCTCACCCTCCTCAACAAGATGATGATCCTCTCCACCCAACTCACAGCAATCACAGCCTTGCTAGCCTCAACCGTCAGCGCCTTCTTAGGATGCCACGCCAGTTTCGAAAGCGGCACAGAATACTACAGCTCCCCCACAGGATGCTGCAGCCCCGAATTCGCAACAGTCCTCCGTGACAGCGTCGGCAACATAACCAACATCCACTGCGGCCACATCCACGTCAAGGGCAACACCGACTGGCTACAGGAGATCCCGCTATGCGACGAACTGGCAAAATGGGCTCCCACATGTCCCCATATACGATACGTTCTAGAGGGCGTCCCTCAACAGGATGAATGCACCAAAGGCCTGATCACGCCGAACCCCGACCCGGATCCAAACGACAAGAGAGGCTGCTACAACGGCCGAGTCTATGCCAACGATGGAAAGTGTTGCAGCATAGACTATGTAGTCACCGACGAAGACGGAACCCGGTGCGGTAAGAGAGCCTTCAACCTCGGGGCGGACAACAAGATTCCCCGGCCCCTCACCAACGTCCCGAGATGCAGCAAACCCATCGAGCCTAGTCAATGCCCCTTTGGCGTCTTCGCCTCCATCGACGCTCTGGTCCGTGTGCAAAAGTGTCTGACCTGTTGCCCGGCCGGCTACACACGCGACTACAGGTTGGACTGCAGGAGACATGACATGAACGTCATGACCCTTGCCAGGTACTGGAGAGCTCGGAGAAAAGACGGCTGCGAGCTCCCTCAGGCAGGCCCCAGCTGCTGTCATGATCGTCGCCATTTCAGGAACAGCAAGGGAGAATGCAGTGATCGGAACGGCCGCCAAAAGCCCACACCAACCGAGCTCTATGTACGCCGTATTGAGAGGGACGGCTGCACCGACTACCTGGATCACCTCGGCCCTTTGGACGACGGCTACTTTGACCTTGACCTGGAGACATGAGATCGTATTTAGGTAGGCAGTAAAGGGGGACTGGCTACCGTCCTTCCTGGGCACCTACCTAGTACCTATCTACTCTATCTACTACAGGGCACACTTGTGCGGTGAAGAAGCAGACATCATCACCTCATAACATACCCTTTTTCCGGTGCATCAGACCAGCAGCCACTCATTCAAGTCAAGACATATACCTAGGTCGATAGATATACGAGTATGTAGAAACCATGCCATACCATACCATCCCCCCTGTTCTCAGCAACACCCTCTCCCCCTTTTCGTGATTAACCCCACGTGCTGCCTCCGCCCCCCCTACCACCTCGCCGCTGCGCGCTCAGACGCCAGTCGTTCTCGCCAGCGAAGCGGTTGTACAGCGGCTGGATCCGCTCGGCCTGCTTCCTCTTGCTCAGCCTGTCCGACGGCGCCACCTTGAAAAAGGTCGGCGCTGCCTCGACCAGCCACTTGGGCTCGATGCTGGTGGTGCAGTGCATGTACTCCTTGGTCGTCAGCACCAGCGTGTGGTAGACGACCCATTCGGCGTGCTTTCCAAACAGCGCCGAACTCGGATGGAGGTAGACGGGCGTGCCCTCGATGAGCGTCTTGTAACCCTCCTGCGGATCCTTGCGCGCCGCGTTCCGGAAGAAGCCGGAGCAAAGGGCACGTCGCAACTTTTGCGTATCGCGCCCGCAAGACACGACCGGATGTCGGTAGCGGTCCATGATCTTGAGCAGCTGATCGCGTACGTCCTTGGCACGTCGCATCGACCGCGCCTGAATAAAGTTCTCGTGGCACCACGGGTTGGAGAAGCCGCTGCGCTTCCATGCATTGTACACGTTGAGCAGCGTCAGATGGTCGCCGTGAGGGTCGTGGAACTTGGACTTCTTCTGATCCGCTTGCTGCTGTTTATCCTTTGGCCGGTAGAAAATGGTGGGAACGTTGAGCATGGCCACGAGGCTGAGCATCTCGTCCGAGCAGTTGCGGTCGACCGCTGCGATAAGCACCTTGGCAAGCGACGGTTCCATCGGAAAGTCCGCCATTTTCCGCCCGAGTCGCGTCAGGAGACCTTCGTCGTCGAGCGCACTCAGCGCGTAGAGCTCCTCAAGTGCCGTCAGCATCGAGTTGACGGGTGGCGGGTCCATAAAGTCAAAGTGCAACAAGTCATTGATGCCCATGGCCTTGAGCATGAGGATCGTATGCGCCAGGTTTTGCCTTTGAATCTCGGGTATCGTCGTCGGCAGCATCTCTGACTGATAAGCCGCCTCGGTGTATAGTCGAAAGCATTTCCCCGGCCCTGTGCGCCCTGCTCGCCCTGCCCTCTGATTCGCCTGCGCCTGTGAAATAGGCGTGACAACGAGCGAATCCATCCCGAGCTTCGGGTCGTAGGCGTTTTGCTTGACGAAGCCGGGATCAACGACGTAGTAGATCTCATCGATAGTAATAGACGTCTCGGCAATATTTGTTGCGATGACAACCTTACGACTCCCTGGTGGAGCCGGCTCAAAAATACGGGTCTGCATTTCCGTCGGAAGCTGAGAATAGACGGGAAGAATGATAAGGTCCGGTACGCTTGGCCCCAGGGCCTTTTTCCGGTCAAATAGAGTCTCGCACGCCGTGTCAATCTCTTCCTGACCGGTGAGGAACAGTAGAATGTCACCCTTGGGCTCAGTGAGATGGATCTGCATAACCGTGAGTAAGGCCACGTCCAGATAGTCGGACTCCGGCTCTCTCGAGTAGAGGATCTCGACCGGGAATGTTCGACCGGGGATGGTAAAGATTGGACATTCGTTAAAATAAGCAGAGAATTTGTCGGCGTCGAGTGTAGCCGAGGTGACTATGACCTTGAGGTCGGGTCTTCGTTTGAGCGCCTTCTTTAGCAGCGCAAATAAGACGTCGGTAGAGATGGTCCGCTCGTGGGCCTCGTCGAGCATGATGACCGAATAACGCCTCATATCCGGGTCCATCAGAATTTCTCGCTGCAACATACCGTCTGTCATGTATTTTATCTTGGTGGCCGGGCTCGTACAGTCTTCGAACCGGATGGTATAACCGACAGCATCGCCGAGCTTGCAGCCGACCTCTTCGGCGACGCGCTTGGCTACCGACATGGCCGCCACTCGGCGCGGCTGCGTACAGCCGATGATGCCTCCCTTGCCGGCGAAACCCGCCTCCGCTAGGTACTGCGTAAGCTGAGTCGTCTTGCCTGACCCGGTCTCGCCCACGACAATCAGGATCTGATTCTCCTTGACGGCCTCGATGAGCTGGCTGCGGAAGGCGAAGACGGGTAGCTGACGCCGCTGCTCCTTGATGCTCAGGTTTGTGCGCTTCCCCAAGGACTGTCCCCGGGGAATGACGGCTTTCTTCCATTCCGGCACCTCCTCAGGCTTCGGATTCGTGCGCGCGGACCGCATGTCGCTCGCAAATTTGCGTTTGTCCGGGTCCGCCATGGGATCCAGCCACTGAGACGACAGATTTTCCTTGGGCTCCTCTTTAGTGTCGGCCTCCTGCCGCTTCAACTCCTTTCTCTCCTTGGCGATGACGGAGCCGGCCATGGCGGCTCTGTTCATAGATCCATCGGGCGCCTTGACGACCCGGATTGGCGACAGCTCCAGGGACTGCTTGGTCTGCCCAGCGAGGAACGGTGGCTCCTCGTCCCTCACTTCAATATCGACATCCTCCTCCAGCTCTAGCTCGCCGTCGCCACGTAGTGTCGCGTTGTAATCTTCCTCTAGGTCGGGGAAATCGGAGGCCTTGGCTACGCCCGAGGCGATGAGCTGACGAATTTCCCACCTCTCGGGCGACGTCATCCTCTTCCTCTGCCGCGTCGGAGGACCGACAGCGTCGCGCGGCATTGCAGAGACATCTTCTCCGAAGCCCCGCTTCTTGCCGCCGCCTAGCGCTTCCATGTTGGCGCCGGTGGAAAACCGAGACTGAGGCTCAAGATCTACGCCCGTGTCCTGCTCCACGTCCTTCATCGACAGGCCGATCCTCGAGCCCTCGATACTGACAACCTTGACAAAGACCTGCTGTCCCTTTGAGACAAGATCCGACGGATGGCTCACGCGTTGACCAGCTGATAGACGGGAGACGTGCACCAGGCCGTCAACTCTGCCGCGTACGTGATGCAGATTGACAAAGGCACCAAATTCCTTGATACCAGTAACATGCCCCTTGTAAATCTTATTCATTTGGGGCGTTTCGTCAGCTTCCGGCTCTGGAGACCTGTTCATTCGGGCGTCGGAGCGACGACGCTTATCCTTTCTCGAGTCGCGGTTTCCATCCCGAAAACTTTCGTCGTCCGGGCTGCGAGAGCGGGATAAGGAGTGGTGCCTGTCTCTCTTCCTTTCTCGCCTCCTCTGTCTATCCGTGGGGTCGTCTTCAGGACTTCGGCGCCGCTTCTTAGACGGAGGTCCTGCCTTGGCTTTGCCCTCAAGGCCCTCCAGCAGCGCAAGTGTATCATCTATCGCGTCGCCACCGCCGCCACCGTTCTTCTCATCCTGCGGCTGCTGATCCGGCAAAGCGAGGCCGCTGAAGATCTTCTCCTTGTCCTCGAGCGTGCGGGAGGGACGAGCCGCACCGCCGTCGGCCTTTGCATTTCCCTTGAATTTTGGATGAAGCGTGAGTACCAGACGGTCCAGACTGTTGACAAAACTCTCAGGAAACGGGTTTTGGACGGTATCGAGCCATATCCGAAAGTCTTCCAAGGAGCTGCTCTCGACTCGTTGAAAGATGAGGAACTCGGCGAGGGTCTTGTCGCTCGTGCCCGCGTGATTTTGAAGCTCGGAGGTGACTTTTGAGACGAGCGAAAGCAGCTCAAGGTTCGAAACGTCGTCCATGGCAAGCCGAGAGGCTGTCGCGGTGGAAGGTTGGTGAGGTCGTGCTGAGACGACGTCGCGGGGTGCTTCACTTTGGAAACCTCGAGCGGCTAAACACCGGTACTTATGTAAGGCAACGATTCGTGGCTTGTCAAAGTCCGTTGGCCTCAAGATTGCAGCAGTCAAAGGTAGAAATCTTGCTTCCAAAGCTAGGTGTTGAAGCTCTGAAACGAGGTCAATGGATTACCCCAACATGCTACGGAAGTGAATGCCAGCGCGCCTTTAAGGCAGAAGTCTTCAAGCTCAACAACAACCATTCATGAAGTAGCACTCTCCGATCTTAGCTCCGGGATCTTAGCTGCCAACTTCTGAGATGCACCAGAGCCCGTTGAATGTGCTTGGAGTACGACCGCCTTCCACTTTGCTGTTCTGACGCTGTCAATCGCCTGGCTTACAATGCAGGGTCTCCTGTAGTCTGTACTCTGTGGACATACTGGTTCAGGGGGGATCCGGCACATCGCTGGTAAATGACTTAGTCAGGAAATCATTATTGATGTCAGCTTCGGCCTTCACAACACTCTTCCCTCCTCATCCATGAAGTCGAGTTAGATATACATAAGGGCAGCCAGGAGGCTTGTTATTCATCTGTCATGATTAACCTGATACAGAGAACCCTTACTTTCCGCAAGCAAATTCCTCGATTCGGGCAACCAAATGGCGTAGAGCGAGTTAAAGATAGAAGTGCCGGATCACATACGGGATAACGAGACCGTCGGCGCTGGCCTTCCATCTTGGGTATATCGTCTCAATGCTGTAGCCAAGTGCTACAGCTCCACCGAGAAGAATGCGAGAGCTAGGGAGATCGCTGTTTACGAACGTCCCGTATCCGCGTCCTTTAGGCATCAAGTAATCTTGCGCTTCTATGGCATCCTGGATAACCAATGCGTGGTTCTTTAATTGGCCCATCATGATTCCATCAGACAATATCTGAGCAGACAGTCACGGTGCCATCGTGTTCCTCTCTCCCTAAGTTTTGCTGGGCAGAGCAGACTACAGACGCGATTGCGTTTCTCCATCGAACCTCTTTTCTTCCCGAAACTAATGCTTGATAGCGCGGTTTGCGTCCAAATTATCTTCAAGAAAACATTCTCTTCAAGAAAACACGGAATAGTCCTTTCTTCCGCTTTGATGACGCTGACAACTATATTGCTCTTGATATGGTGGCTCGCATCTCCTAAGTTACTTACACGATGTCGATACACTTTCCTCCTTCAGAGAAAATACTTTACACACCCAAACACCTACATGTACTTCAGTGTCTCCAGAGGATTGGTTTGCAGCCGTTTAAAGAGGCTCAAGTGACTAGGTAGGTAGGTACGGTGGCAAAGGGCGAGTGAGGCCCAGGAAGCCGGCTGAAGGCGCACAAAGGTGCGATGCGTGGAAACCAGCGGAAGAAATCCCGACGTTTTCAACCGACCAGTGTGAAGTTGAGGAAGGCGCGTGAGTAGACACAGTACGGAATAAAGGAAAGGGCGGGTAAATATGACTCAAAGAGGCTAAACTGGCTTGGAAATGAGGCTGATTAGGTGCTTCTGAGGTAAGTGTGTTTGATCGAAAGGTGCTGTAGGACGCAGCAGATGTCTTGAGATGCCGTAAATTGTGGAATTACATACAGCTATTTGAACGCTGCGTACAAAGCCTTAATTCTTAGGACTGCAGCAAATGCATCTAATTGCAATGTGGATGACTCTAACGAACCTGCTGTTATCGATCCCGTAAGTCGAGTGGTTCAAGTCCCAGTAACTTCATCTTATTCTCTCCAGCGAAGTAGAACAGAGAATGTCTCGATTCTTATCTGACAGAAAAGGTGTTCACGCGTGAGTTTGTTAAGTCTCCGGGTGAAATATCCTATCTCCTGTTGGGCTTCTGGCGTCCCCCCGCGACCAGAATCGAATCGTTCCAACCTCAAGTATTAACGCAGCCACTCCCGCCAGGTTAAAGACATTGACATAAATGTCAATCGTTGAGACGGAAATCTTCCTCAATTTGCTGATAGAAGAAAAGCATCAACAATGAAAGTCCTCGCAGGCAGTCCGTACAATCATCAAAGTCCGTCGTCAAAGTCACGTGCCATCCATGAACCCCCTCCCCTCCAGCCCCACCGACAAAAAAGGCATCGTGCCGCGCCGCCCGCCCCCGCCAGCCCCTCCGAGCACCAGCCCCACGTGATCCCTTAGATGACGTAGGCGCCATCGCCAGCCTGCACAGGTAAAAAGAACGCAGAACAAAAGAGAGTCATGTTGCCTCGGCTTTCAGGCCACGAGTCCGCCATCCATCATCAATCGCGTCTTACCTTGTGTTAGCCTCAAACCCTCCCCCCCCCTCACCCTCTTCTTCCCCAAGCATTGACCGAGAGTCGCCGGGCTTACGAACCACTGCAAAGCACCGGCTCACTCCCCCCCCCCCCCATCTCCCACCAATCAGACAGTGGGATACGCAAGCCTTACTCGGCGCTGACCAGCCGAGTCATTGCATCGTCTTTGCCTTGTATTTATTTTCATCATCATCACTGTTTTTTGACCCAGACTCTTTCTTCCTGAACGCATTCGCGATCCCTCTTCCTGCGAAAATATGTGCTCCTCCGATATTTTCCTTGGCTTTCTGGCCATTCTCTTCCCTCCTCTGCCTGGTACGTGCTTCCTCAGTCTGACCACCGTCTCGCGAACGCGATCGCTAACATCCCACTCTCTCTCCAGTCTGGGTGAAATGCGGCATCTGCAGCGCCGACAGCCTCATCAACATTCTGCTCTGCGTTCTCGGTTTCATTCCCGGTCTCCTCCACGCCTGGTACATCATCGCCAAGTTCCCCGACCGTTCGTGCGATGGCATGGCCCACGAGCACGAAGCAGGACGCGTGACGTACGTCTACGTTCAGCCACCTGATGACGGTCGCCAACCCCGCCCCCACGGCAACATGAACTACGGAACGCAAAATGCTGCCCGGCCGCAGCACAAGTCCGGTTCTCGCGAGGAGCATGGCGTCGCCGCCGCAGGATCCAGCAGCAATGACAATGGTCCTCGTGGTGTGCCGCCATCCTACGCAGAGGTCGTTGCTGGCGACCACAAGATTCAGACTCGTGATTAGACTCGACTTGCCCCTGTGCGATGAAGGAGGAACTCGCATTGAGCGGCAGTTGTTTCTTCACCTGTCCTATCTAGTATAATCGTCATCTGGTTGTCCCCAGGACCAAATCGCTCACCCTCCTAGCTGCGGTTCGTGTCTGCAATGTCCCTTCTCCACCTCTCAATCATGTAATTAGTCGCCCCAGAATTCGTTACCTATTTCTCCAGCGCTTGCCAGCGACTCGCGGCAACGGGAGCAGCAATATCTAAGTTCAAATGTCCAGCCTCAAACGAGCGATATCCTCTATGCCGCTTGGGCTTCCTTCATGTACCGCCTCTCATCGGCGTTGGGGTCATGCACCGACGCTGCGGGTCGCTCCTCCGTCCTGGGCGACTTGAAATGCTTCATGAGAACCTGGGGAAGAAAGGTGTAATAGGTGGGCACCAGGTTACTCCAAGCCTTGACAAAGCGGATGCCCACGTTCAATTCGACAATAGTCAGCTCCATCTTCATGCCCGGCTTCAAGTAGTCCAATATGGTCTTCTCGAAGAAGAGCCAAGTGCCAGTTTCATCAATCGGTATGTCCGTCTTCGGCTTTACCCAGCCGTCCTCGATGGTGGCCGGCTTGAAGAAAGCCTTGCCGATTGGACTCGGATGATGCTGGACCTGTTCAATGAAAAGCGATCGGAAGCGATCGGCTAGGCCTTCGCTGGGAGGTTCGATGCTGACGACCTGGAGCGTACAATTGTACTCTCTCGCCACGGCCGTGCTCCCTCGCTTCGCCGCCACCAAGGCCTCAGTCTCACCCAGCAGAGCGCAGGCAGAGTAGAAGATGGCCTTGTAATCTTGTTTCTGCGGCTGCGAGAAAGACGAACTTGCCCAATGATCGCCGCTGGAGGGAGGCGAGAAGAGCTGGGAGGCAGCCGAGTGAAACCGTCCTGGAAAGGAGCAGCGCAGCTTGTCGAGCAGCTGCCATTCGTGCCTCGCGTCGGTACACAGAAGAATTGCACGATCGACGTCCTGCTGATACTCCGGACAGACGTCGTGGTGCTTAACGTAGCGAAGAAAGTTCTCGATCACGTCCGCCGCAGAATCCATCTCCCACTGGTTTCCTCCCGTCAGCAAGTCGAGCGAGGTGGAGAAAAAACCGGCGACGATGGCGGTGAAGTCGACGGTCCAATTCTCGTCGCCGGCGTAGTAGAATCGGTCCGAGGTGGCCGAGTCGGTGTGGACAGTGTCCGTGGCGGTAGCATCGCGGCGCTGGGCGGGGGTCAAATCCTTGAGGTCGCTGCGGTCTTGGCCACCGAATTGGTTGCCGTTGGTGTCGATGCCGCCGAGGAAGAGGTATTCGTTAAAGAAGCGTGTCTTGTCGATTGTAAGACGTCGTCGGACGCGGAAACGCTGGATGCACGATTGGATGCGACTGCCGACTTCTGGTCAGTGGGAGTGAAGATGTCTATGTTTGAGATTGAGGCGTTGGCTTACGTCTCGAATGGTATATCGCTGGAGTCGTTGATCAGTATTAATGGTTCTCATTATCTGGAACGTTTTTGACGAACCTTGAATAGAGCTCATCCTTTTCCTCAGCTGCTTCAGCAGGCGTCATGGGAGGATCGGCGAAGTACTCTGATGGGAGTTTGAGCTTTCTTTGAATCGAGGCTCAGCTGAGGATACGGATACATACCTTCAAACCCAGTGCCGCGATTTTTGGGCAGTCGCTGCAGAGTAGTCGACGGCTTGTTTTCAGCCGCTTTTGCTTTCTTGAACGTGACGCCATTTCGAGACTGGGAGTCTCCTCCATCAAGCTCATCGGGCAGCTGAGACGGCATCGCGAGTGGTACCGTTCGCGGAGAGGGGTCAAGTCGATGGTGTCTTCTTTTGTTTGTGAGGAGATTTGACGAGAAAGCAGCTGATGATCCCAAGGGAGTAAATCAAGGGCAACGATGGATGATACGTAGGTAGGCAGGTCGTCGGATGAAAAGTTTTATCACGGCTCTCTGCCTGTAACCTATGAGGCGTTTGCTGTGTGGTTCATTGCGAGGCGGCTTCTGGCAGCTGCGAGATGCCCAAACCTATCAAGGCTACCCTAGAGGCGTGTTTTCCACCAGTTGTCGACACTCAGAGGTCCTGTTATTCTCGAGCTATCTCTCAACCTGTTTCTCGACATGTCAAAAGAGCGGAATTTCTTGCGGAGATATACTCTGTAAATAGGCTAGTAGCTCAGAGGATAAGGCGCTTGTGGTCGCGGCTTCTTTGGTGAGGTGAGACTATGCCATTCATGTCGTACCTTGGCAGGGGAACGTTGTGAAACGTACCTCTTATCAATCGCCTCTGCATTGCCTCTAAGTGTTAGGGCTCGTGCCTTAGTGTCCACGGGTATTCTTTACTTCTATCCGTACCAACAGAAGTCCGTTCCTTGTCTTAGAGATGATACGCTTGGTCGGAGCCGAACACCGATTCGAATCACATGCGTCAACTGTCGTTAACCTTCCGCTTTCACGTAATAGCCTTCCCTATCCGTATTGGAAGCAGGGCAAGTCAGGCTGCATACCTAATGAAAGAGGGAATAAGAAAGTATCTCGACGTCAGAATACTACGCAGTTGCGGAGGATGAACATGATGTAGGTCCGTAGGTTCGTAGAAGTGCCTAAGACATAACTCGCCTTAGTGTCTCGGGAGAGCCCGGATCCCCCATTCCCCTTGAGAACCATGCCAAGGCTGCGGATATAGCTGAACTCGTTATCATCTTATAGTATCCTCTTGCCAGATCAGAGATCCGTCTTGATTCCCAAATTCCCCCACGGTAGAGCTGGGTGTGAGTACGTTCAAGGGGAAGAGCCAGACATGTTGACGGCCCAAGGCTAAAATCACCATTGCCGAGGCCAATGCTGCTCGGATACATGCCTTATCTTCTATCATGAGGTATGCACCTACATGCTTATATCGGGGTGATGCATGTCTCCCTATCGATTCTGCAGCAGTCATAACCAAAATATCCTTCTCCAACTTCTCGGTCTGGAGGGTGCAGGAGGGGTGTCCTCGACGCCTCGCAGGGCTGCATGTCTTAGATAAGTATCCGTGTCTTGCCTCCCACTTTATGAGTATCCGGATCGATGGCGTTTGCAGTGCTTCATGAACACAGTCCGCCTCCCTGTAAAGACGGTACATGAAGAAAGGCTGCCGACACCGACGTCTGCTTCAGAGCCTGACGCGACCCCTACCACGGCCAGGAAAGACGGCGCGTATACGTCGAATGTGAGCCGAGAACGGCAGCAACCAGCCTTGGTAGCCCAACGCGGCTCATCCATAGCTCCCTTTGGCGGAGCTGACTGCGAGCTGAGCACCAGGCTGGACAACTCAAAGAGGCTGAATATTCAGCTTGCTCAGAGGCGTGGCTTATGTATATCTCTCCCGAGACAAACGATGATTAGTCTTTATGCATCGTGCATATGCGCTGTTTCACGCGGGCCATCGTCGAACACACCCTTTTTGAACCCTCATGTCCAATCGACCAAACCCCGAGTTAGGGTCGATGGTCGCCGTCCTGTCCTGTCCCGATGTCAGTCCATGTCCTCTTGACCTCGAATCATCTGCTGATTTCATGTATCTATACCTGCTATCCTCCCGTCTTTACTCCATTCGACCTGTGTAATGACCCAACTCGTCTCTATCCCATATTGCCCACCAATACAACTAGATCGACATGGTACAACAGAATCACACAATCGCTATCATTGTGATTGTTCTCATCGTCGTTTTCATCCTTGTCAGCATTTGCATTGCCTGTTGCCTGAGCTATATGTCGAAGCCACCGTCGAACTCATCTCAAACAAGTTGCAAACCCGGCTCGGAAACAGCTCGCGATACCCATCCGTCAACACACCAGAGTTCTTCTTCCACCTCGACCTATCGAACCGTGGAAAAAAGTCCTACCAGCGACGGTGGCATCAACGCGCCGGAGCTGCCTGATGATGGAACATTCAATGTCTCGGACACGCATGGTCACGGGCGCTTGAAGAAACAGGAGACTCGTGGTGATGGAAAAATTAACCTCCCACAGCGGCGTGACGACGGCCGCTTTTATCAGCCTGAGCCGACTGGTGATAGACGCCTCAACATTCCTGCAGACAGCCGACACTTTCGGGTTTCTCGTGCAGGTGGGAAGCATGGGAGGAACGCATGAGTCTCCTTAGCTACTGATATGTGAGCGGAATGGGACGGATTGTTGTCAATAGCGAGCAACAATTATAAAGTGAGGAAGACGAGCAAAGCATTTGTATTCATGTCAGGACTGGCAGTGCTATAGACGTCAGATTTGAGCCGAAAAGCTGCAAGACTAGCCCATCGGCCACCATTCCACAACTGTCGGATCAAACCACTTCTGATCCGGAGTATTCCTGCCATAGACACCGCGAAACGACAAGCTGGCCGACTCAAGTTTCATGTCGATCTCGAACTCGGCCACATGAAAATCTCCTTGATCGCCGCGTCGTTTCGGGATAGTAATACCTTTAAACTCTAGCCTCATTCTTGCTATCTTTATAACGGCTAGGACATTTCGCTTCAGTCAGGTAAATCTGATCGTCATTGCTGTTCAATATTGACTTACAGCTGTCAGGATATGTCGGAGCGGTTGGCTCTTCGCAGACACAAATCTCGACGTCGGCATAGCAGTCAAGATGGTTCCCGACCGGCGCCGTCTTTTCGAATTTGAACGGGATAGACTCTCCGTCCGGGATTCGGACGCCCTATTCTCGCCGTGAGCCGAGTCTGATGGATTGGAGACAGAAGCTGCAATGCTTACCTTTTCTGCGAACCAAGTCATTGCCTCTACCTTGTAACCATCATGTCTCAGTTCCCTGTCAGCTGTTAGTGACAATTGCTCGTTAACTAATTACCATAGACTCGACACCTTCCTTCGATTCAAAGGATGAACCTCTGGCTTGTATTTAACGTAAGCCTTCGTGCCATAGTGTCGCCCTGCGATTCTGGAGCTGACACGAGTGCCCGTCATGTTAAAGCGGCCATCACACTTCCGCCCATGAAGTCCGGATATCAACGCTCCTCTCACGACGGCAGTTTCGCTGCAGGCAGGTTAGCAGACCGTGGGATCCGTACATCCTGAAAGATGCGAGATACTTGCCTGTGGTTGATACGATTCACGTCGATCTTCTCTCTCTGAACAATGTCCATGCCCTCAATCGTTTCCTTGAGATATGGGTTGTTTCCAAAGCCGCCGACGAGGAGAATGGCCTTTATAGGCCCTGAAGTCCTCCTGATCTGATCACGAACCATATTCTTAATCCTGTCCATAACCTCTTCAAAGACTTCCCGCTTTAACTCGCTAGTGGTGAATGTGAGAAGGTTTCTGAAAACTCCGTGGCGTTTGCTCTCTTTCAAGCCAGCAATTCGAATCTTGTGAACCCTATCTTCGTTGCCGCTGAACTCTGGCTTCAGTCTCCTCTCAAATTCTTGAACGACATAGCTCAGACTCTCGTCGTCCTCGGCAAATCTTCCGTAGCCCTCGAGCTTGCGCTTCAAATAACTCCTGAGTATCCTGTTCAAGTAACTGCTGCCGCACAAGCCCCCAAGGTTCGTCTGCGTCATGGCCAGTTCGAAGTTGGGTGATTTGAAGCTGGGTGATTTTGATTCGATTGTGCACGATGCGAGGTCAACCGTGCTGGAGACGTCAGCTTTCTATCAGCCCTTCTACGAAGAAGATTGGTAACAACCAAGAGAACGTCAACATACCCTCCTCCCGCATCACAGATTATAAAGGTATCACCAACCTCCATCCCGGTTCTGAACATGTCTTCGATGGCGAATATGGCGGCAGCTTCGGGTTCCGAGACGATCTGAAGCTTATCCCCAGTTCCCATGCCGGCCTTTTCAGCGCATTCCCGCATCTTGTTTTGCTCTTGATGGTCCCATATAGCAGGGACAGTGATGACGTATTCCTTGGGCAACCGGGATGCGGCCCTGATGTTGTGTCTGAAGTAGTCATCGACACTCTCTCTAACGCCAGAGAGGAAATCGGTCACAAGCTTCTTCTTTCGAAACTCGCTTCCGTGACCGACCCTATCCATTGGGCTTGGATATTTCCTCTCGAGCCCGGCATTACGGCAAACCCGGTCTTTGAAGTTGTCGCAGATTCCCAACTTGAACCATTCGTGGACTAACCCATCTTCCTCGGCCGAGGCCAATGCCTGCTCTCCCCATTCGTATGTCGGTAAGCTGCTATCATTGTTCTCAAATCGAAGTACGCTTTGGCTTTTGTAAGTTTACCAATGATCTTTGCTCACGTCTGCCGGGCAGAGACCCAGAGGAAGGGGAAAGCCTGCCTCGGAACCTTGGCGTTGGTTCTATTGTTCCCTCCTTTGCCCCATTCGGTCAAGATCTGATGGCGTGATATCGCAGGCTGAGGAGTGAGAGCTGTTGTCAAATCACGGGAAGATACTGATGGGAACCTACACTTCACTCACATCGAGCGTGTTGGCGAAGGCCACTGACGTGTAGGTGGTTCCTATCAAGAAGTTGGGTGGTCAGTACGACGGATACGTGTCTGAGAGGAGACGGTTGGTCGTTGCGTACCAAAGTCTACCGCCACCATAATAACCCCCATATCAGAAGTGCTCGGTGACATCTTGGACATCAGTCTTTCCCCCCTGATCTGTTATGTGTCTCTCAAAGACTGGCTCGCAGTGCCATCCTGTGAGAGTGCTTGGTAAAGACATGTTATATACCCTTTGGTGTCCTCATTCTGATGCTGACGATTACTGGCGTAGAAGCAGTTCGCCAGCTTGCGCCCATCATCGCGAGGCGTCCGTAAATGCAAGAATACCGCCGTGTTAGGGAAACGTTCACGACCCGCGTTTCTCATCTTCCCGTTACACCGAGTAGCAGGCTGCCGGTGGCGTCAAATAGGAATATCGATGGATAATCAGCTGAACAGCCTGTTTCATGCCCCCTGCCGTCCCGAGGCGGATGCCAAATAACAGTGAACATGCGGTCAGCAAAGGGCTGCAGCGGCCCAAGCGCCTCAATCTTACGAAGAGACACCTATGATTCGCCATTTCCTTATACTATTACCCATACATAACCCTCGAGCGTCAAGACCTGTGTCGATCTATTATGCAGAAAGACCTCGTACTCTCTTGAAGAGAAGAAAAGCCTCTTGAAGAATGGAAGCGGCCAGAATACAAGCAATGAGCGCTGATACTGACCCGGTCGAGTTTTCGATCGCAGGTTTGACAGAGGAGAATGAAAGGTTGAAGCGCGAGAATGATTACCTTCAGCAAAGACTCACAGACCTCGGAGGCTGTGACAAGCCATTGACGGATGGCGATATACAGAAACAGCTTGAGTCGGTCTTCAGCGCGATGGAAGCCTGGACAATAGATATCGAGTATGAATACTCGATACAGCGTCTTGACTTTCAAGCTGTGCTCCAGGAAATATTAGAGAGGGAAGGGAAAACCTGCCTACTCCAGCAACTCGGCCTTCGACATGACAACGACGATCTTACGACGAGCCGTAGGAATGCTAGCTGCGAGAGGATGGAATGGCTAAAGCGACACTCCTCCGGTATCCAAGTCGTTCTCTTTCGCCTGCTCTGGTATTTCCTGTACGATGAGGTCTTTGACCGGCCTTACCCTCTTGGGATAAGCCACGAAGTCGAAAGGGGATACCATGTGACCTGGAACAGCATCAGTGACGAGAGCAATGGTAAAGGTAGGGCGAGACCGAGTTTCCCAACACCGGTGGCTTTCTCAAGCGAGATTTTCTGCCTTGTGTACATGTATGTGCACTCACAGAACAACAGGTTCCATGGCACGGGCAATGGCGTGGAAAGCCTCTACATTGAGCGCCTTTACGGCAACCCCGTCCTTCAACGAAGCCAAGCAACAAAAGATTATCAAGCTTCGGGAGAAGACTCACGACTACATCTTGAGCCGTGTGCCGATTGATAGCAGCATCTGGAGGAAACACGAACGACAACTCGAAGAATCGGTCGTGCTTCAAGCGGTTGAGCTGAAACAAGCTTTGGCTTGTTCGTCGATCGAGTATCAGATCAGAGAACCAGAGGAAATTTTGCGACGCCAAGTCAGCCTCAGGGACGCCAGGGTTCGTGAGTGCAAGCTTATGGATGCATCAAGCTTGCAAGTGCTGAAGCCCTCTTGCGACGCTGTATTCGTCATGACCTGTGTATGTCCTGGGATATACAAGATGTCGGAATACGAGGAGGGCATAATGATCGTCAAACCAGTTGTCATCATCTCAGAGAGAGATCCGGCTTACTCACGAGATACAGAACAGAGAGCCCAAAAGAGGCACTCATTGAAGCAGAGTTCCATTACGACGCAGAGAGAAGTGCTGGCTCCCTTCGTAGAGCCATGGTCGTCAGCAAATCGTCGCAAGGAAAGCTCTCCGTCTTGGCAGATGAGATTACGTGAAGGTATACGTTCCTGCGGGTATCACAGAGACAAGAGAGTGATATCCTCGCCAAGTCCCGACGATCGTTCACAGAGCAAGGGTCGCAGAGGGTCGACCAACCCTAGAAGCCGAAGAAGTTCCCAAGGAAAGGCCTACAGTGAGTCACCCAGTTCAACTCCGCCTCTCGCGCCGGCATCATCTCTTTCCGAGAGCCCCTTTCCCTCTTACCAACACGATGACCGACGACTCCAGGAGCCCACTATGCATGAAGATAGCGACGCGGAGATGACACCAGCGGATTTCGGCAGAAGCGAAGATGATTCAGGGAAGGCAGAGGGTTCAGAGAATCAAAATGTAGAGTCTCCAATGGCAACGGACTCAGGACAACTCACCTTTCACTCCGTCTGCTATGGGAAGATCCATATGTCGTCTGTTCCTAGGTGCAAGGGCATGGATCCGGAAGAATCACGTCAGATTTCGGAATCGACGGGATAAATCTGATTGGCTGCGGTATGAGTGTGTTATGGCTTAGCCTAAGGTACGGATACTTGTAAATCGCAATATCACCATCAAGATATGCCGTATGCTCAGTCCAGTGACGCAACGCCACAAGATGCTTCATGGCTGGGAGTAGGTAGGTAGGCAGGTAGCGTCGGGACTATCCGCTTACCTAAGACCGGGCCGACTTGCTGGGTGTCACAGCCACTGCGGTGCACTACTGCAGGGCGTGCTGGACGGGTGTGGCTTAGGCAGTAGTGTCCAGCCTACGACGCACACTCGTAGGCTAATAGGCTGTAGGCTTGAAGGCTGTAGCACTGCCAATTGTGGCTCAGCAGGGCAGCTGCCACTTCCTGCCTGCCGGTTACCGTTACCGCAGCTCTGGCTTCGCCACTCACTGTACGCGTCTTCGCGTGACTAGCATGTCGTCGGTACTCGGCGCTCCGCCTTGGCTTGGCAGCATAGCCGGGTACACCTTACATGATGTGCGTCTCATGAGAAAAAGTGTATCATGCCATGGCAACCTCCTTGTGCCTCCCTCCACGTTTCCCTACAGCCCTCCCTCGGTCGCCCGTCTCGACTCTCACAGACTTGTCCGGATCTGCTGCTGGCCTGTTACCGGAACTATCGCTTATAATCTTATCCTACCCGCTAAAAGCCTTCGTTGCGCCGCAGTCCCTTGTCCTTTGGGAACATTTCTCCAGTGCCACCTCTTCCTATCGCCTACCTTCGAAATCGCCTCCGTCTGCATCGACGGCAAGCGTCCGTCATGGGCCATCGCGAGCTGCCCAGCTGCGACCAGCTGCGTGAATACAACTATGCCGTTGCTGGACAGTGAGTGGACAAGCCTTGGACACACTAATATGGCCGCTAACAAGACCGCTTCAGCGCCGGCACAATGTGCGATGCCGATGGCGAACTCTTTATCAAACCCTGTACCCAGTCTGAGATCGACTTTTATCAATCAGCTGCCCGCCGACACCCCGAGTTCGCCGAGGTGATGCCCTTGTTTATGGGATCCCTGATGCTGAGCGACGCCTCCGTCGCGTCCATCGACGAGGCCGTTACTGGCGTTATATCTGATGCTGGAAACGTCAAAACCACGAGAGAGCAGATCGTCGCCACCGTCGCAGAGCAGGTTGCTCGCGCTCCCGTTTCTTCCCACGACACCTGGGTTCCAAACAGGGGAAAGAAGATCAAGACGGACAAAGCCATCGTTCTCGGCAACGCGACTCACGGTTTTAAGTGTGCCAACATCCTTGACGTCAAGCTCGGTGTGAGGCTATGGGCCGACGACGCGCCTCAGGAGAAGAAGTGTCGCTTCGACAAAATATCGGCCGAGACTACCCATCGTAGTCTTGGCTTTCGGATTGCTGGCATGCGCGTTTTTCGTGGTTCTTCAGATCCCTCCGACCTGGACGAGGAGGGCTACAAGATTTACGACAAGGATTACGGACGCACAATGGTGAACGAAGCCAATGTCGTCGATGAGTTTCGACGCTTCATATTCAACGAGACGGCTGGTATCAGCCCTGAACTGGGAAGAGCCGTTTGCGCCGCGTTTGCTCGCGACTTGGCCAGGGTTGTTGAGGTTATGACGAGGCACGAAAGCCGCATGTACTCGACGTCCCTGCTCTTTGTCTTCGAGGGCGACGGTGAGGTCCTTCGCGCTGCCATCGAGGAAAACAACGCAAAGCTGGAGGTGGCCGCTGCGAGGAACACGCCCGATCGTTTGGCTCAGCGCTATGATAGCGGTATCGTCATGAACGAAGAGGACGACTTTGACGAACTCGAGGAGTTACTGCCACGAATCTATACGTTGAAGCTGATCGATTTTGCACACGCTCAGTGGACACCGGGGCTCGGTCCAGATGAGAACATTCTCAAGGGAGTTAGGAGTTTGGAGCGGATCTTTGAGGAGATGGCGCAATGACGACATGGCGAAGATAGAAGCAAGTCACTGCTGGTCAATGACACTCGTATGGAAGGGGGTGCGATGGAGTTGGAGCGGTTATTGGCGTAGGCTCGCATAGCATGCATCGCAACGGAGGCGTCCCGAGGACGAGATACCCGACGGTGGCCGCATGTATGTACGGCACCTCTCTTATATTACTAGCTCCTGCTTTTGATCTTTTGATATCTTTCTACTTGTGTTCGCCAGCACGGCGTGTCTATTCGCGTGCCCAGAACGGTGAGTCGTATGCGGTACGAGCCAGTGGCCGGTTGCAGTGTAGCCGCACGTCCAGCGAAGCAGAATGTTGACGGGTGTTTGGGACGAAGAATTTTTCAGCTCAAGCTCTGGAAGAATCAAGTTGGGACGAATCGTGCTTGTTGAATTTCGGATGGGATGCTTACGGCTGTTGCTGCTGCGTCTGCAGAGAGTGACGATTCCGCTCCCCATGTCCTATAGTCCCCTGAAATTCTACTCAAGCTCTGGAAGAGTCAACTTGGGACGAATCGTTCTCGTTGAATTACGGATGGGATGCTTACGGCTGTTGCTGCTGCGTCTGCAGAGAGTGACGATTCCGCTCACCGTGTCCTACAGTTCCTCTGAAATTCTACCAACTGCTTCTTTCTCTCATTCCTCTACCGACTGTATCTCCTCTACTGTATGACTATCTTTTCAATAGTAGCCCGATCCAGTAGTCTTTCTCTTCTTCTGCGGACCAAAAAGGCTCTGCCCAGTAAGAAGGCGTTCGTTCAGTCCCTCAATCGTCTTGTTGTTGAGTTTCTCCCTTGCCTCTCCCTCCGTGATCTTCTTCTCGAGTTCAGCAATCTTCTGAACGTGACGGGCGCACTGATTTCCGAGTGCGATGTTGAGTCTGACGTGGCGTTGAATTTCCACGGCGCAGTTCTTGATGACCTTGAATGCAAAGTCGGACATGTCTTCCATGTTCTTGAGGTCGTCGGAAACGGTCAAGGCGGAAATGTTGGCCGCCGTCTCCGCAGCGATGATCTCGAGTAGCTGCATGTCGCCCGTCGACTCGATGGCCAGCTTGGCAGCGCTGGGAAGACCCATGACCCAGGCAGGGGGTTCCACGTTACAGAACACCACCCCCTTGCGTACTTTCGGGAAAAGATCCGTGATCTTGGAGTTTGCAAGCGACATGAGCTTGGTGATGGCGTAATAATCACCGATGGCATTGACTTTAATGTGAGTGCTCAAAGCTTTAGGGGTCGGAACCCGAACGGGGGGAGGCGACTTGGAATCGGTCGCAGGCGAAGCTTGGATTTTAGGCATTAGCTGGTTGGCCACACAAAAAGCGACGCAAAGAAGGGGCATCATACCTTTTCCAATATCAATGTTTCTGTAGTCGTCATCGGACTCGCTGTAGTCTCCAGTGTAGAGATACTGAACAAGTCTTCCGACCGTCTGAGGATCGAAGGCGTTCATGTCGATGGTGTTGCCCTGACCCTCCTAGAAACAATGTCAGTAGACGAGAGGGAAGAAACAGTCTGTCAGTTAGAAGGGGTAATCCCACCTTCCAGTAAGGCGAGAGGGCAGCCTTGACGACGGGAGACTGGTCGAGTACAACGAGCCTGTGAACTTTGAACTCGTGGCCGTTGCATTCGAAAACAAGGTCAGAATTGGCTCCCGTCTTCATCAAGTTAGCCAAGACAACGAGGGCGCTGTTGGTAGCCATGATTGATAGATGCAGAGTGTTGATAGAATGTGGAAGGCAGATGATTTTCAATGATGGAGGATGGAGATTTCGAAGATGGAAATCTTGATGAGGAAGAAAAAAAATCGAAATCAGGAGAGAGAGAAAAAATCGAGGGGCGTTTTGGGAGAAAGAGATGGGCTACTGGTTTATGGCACGTGATGGGTGAGGCCTTGAAAGCAAGGCAAACAGAAGTATAGGCCTTTTACAGGCTGTAGATTTGGGAGTGTGAACATGGAAATCAACTGAACGAGTGCTGTTGGGGAGTAAGAGGAGTAAGGACTGAGAGAGACGGACAGCAGTGCCTGTAGCTACCTACTCGACGATCAGAATATTCGTATGTACATTGCGAGAGAGGGAATCCACCGTCTTGGCCGTATTCCATATAGCTGATACTGAAGTTGATCTTTCCAGTTGGATCCTGTAGCAGGTCTAATTCATGGATATTTCCTCCATCTCAGCCCCCATAGCGAGGGCAAACAGAGATGCACAGACAAGAGACGAATAGTAAAGACAGTTCGACACTTTCATCCGGTCAGGGTTTTTGTGGAAACGGTAATTACGAGAGGCCAGACGGTAGGAGTCGAGTGCTGAAGATTGCTGCGACTGTTGGGAGGAGGTCTGATTCACAGGTGTTGAACCGAGCACGTGACCACACAGCATGGGAGTTGAACGGAAAAAAAAAATACACACCCATGACGACGACGACCTCCTTCACGAAGCAGCTGACAACTTTTCGGTGTCATGTCGATTCCAGGCCTCGGGCAGATTCCGGCTCAGGTAGGCGTTGATCCCCTCTATTTCGCCTGTGAGAACTGAAAGCAAACCTCGACAGTCTGTCGCGTCGTCGACGCGCACCATCAGCCTCCTTAAGCCGGGATGGGAATGGCGCTTCGAGGTGGCAGCAGGGAAATCAATCACCTTAAAGGTATTATCAGGGAGGGCCGAGAAGGACGGCGTGGAACTGGCTCCGCGAAAGGCCTACAATTTCTCGGGCGTCAAGTCCAAGATCTTGACGTGGCACGGCTGTGAGCTCGAGGTCGACGGCAGGTGTGACGATGACTTCGTGGCCGAGTACGCGGCGCCGGCGGACAATCCTGCCAATGCCGTCCTCAACTTGCATGCGTTTCTCAACTCTATGCGATCCGCGGCCGCTGCTTTAAACCGTGAAGGACCGCGCGTACTCGTCGCTGGCCCGCCTAACACGGGCAAAACTACCATGGTGCGGACTCTTGCTAGCTATGCTACCAAGCAGGGCTACCAGCCTGTCGCTGTCAACGCGGATCCTCGTGAGGCCATGCTGTCTTTGCCCGGGACCTTGAGCGCTGCCGTCCTCGCCACCGTCCTCGACCCTGAAGCTGTCGACGGATGGGGCAGCACTCCGACGAGCGGTCCCAGTGGCGTTCCGGCCAAGCTTCCTCTCGTCTACATGTACGGCCGCGCTTCGCCTGAAGACGATGCAGAACTTTACCGGGAACTGGTCGGCTGCGTCGGCACCGCCGTCAGTGGTCGTCTCAGTGCCGACGTTGATGTCCGCAGTTCCGGCGTCATTGTCGATACCATGCGCGTCAGTGAGAAGAGCAAGATCGGGCTGGACCTCATTGCCCACATAGTCGACGAGTTATCTAGTGCGTGCGTGCGCAGCCAACCTTTATTTTGACTGGCTAACGTTCCCGTAGTAAATATCGTCGTGGTCATTGGCTCTACTAGAATGAACGCCGAGCTTACGAGGCGATTTGCTTCGGAGAAAACCAGCCTCGGCGAGCCTATCCACGTCATATTACTTGATCGGTTTGAGGGTGTCGTTGAGAGGGATGACGCTTTTCTGGAACACGCGCGAGAGCAGGTCATAAAGGAGTATTTCTTTGGCGGCGCAGGTCGAGCACTGAGTCCGCAGATTCAGCAAGTCGACTTTGACAGCCTCGTCGTGTATAAAGCACCTGAATGTTCGTGCTCCCGGCAATTTTCTAGGGTCTGCCTGGTTGCTAACGTACACCAGACTCGATACTCGGCCAGGACAGCCTTGTACGAGAGGAGCCGAGCTCCGTTATGGAGCATTGGACACTGGCTGTTATGCACGCCTCCGCCAAGGACGCGCCCGAGGTGGTGCGAGCGGCCAGTGTTGTTGGCTTTGTCTACGTGTCCGACGTGGATGAGGAGCGACGCAAGATGAAGTTGCTGGCTCCGGTGGGCGGGCGGCTGGGCGATCGACCTCTGATATGGGGCAAGTGGCCGGAGCCATACATTAACTTGTTGGGCTAGGATTTCTCGATCGGCATCTCTGCGTCGTCCTCACTTGCTCTCCCATCAAACGGTCACGGCTACGAAACGGTCAACTCCCATGAACCGGTCAACGCTGTCATTGGATGACCCCCTGCCACATGTCAGTCGTGGTTCGCTGCCCTGCATGCGAATTTCCCGAGTGAACACTCTTCTGACAAGACGGAAAGCATCTATCGCAGAACCAGTCTCACAGAAAGATGAGCAGATCTACCAGTCATAGCGGAGGATGCCGCTTCAGAGACTGTCACGAGACTGTTAGGGCACAGGATAGAGTGTATATAATCACCCTCGCAGCACCTCATAATCGACGTCTCGCGGGACCAAACTTTATCAAACCTCTCCGCGGCATAATTAGCGCACGTTAGCACCGGGAACCTTCATACCCTCCTTGGATGCTTAAGCCTGAGGCTTCACGTCACCGCGCGTGCTATTCTGCCGGAGTTGTCAACTACGAGATGCAGTCTGCGGAGCCAGCGACGCATGACTGGGAGATATCTCCTTGTTATCATGACACCTTCCACTGCGGAGTGATGCACTAAGCTGACCGGGCGAACTCAACTGATGCCCTGCAGAGCACGGAGAAAGGAAGGCGTATCGAAGGTCCGCCACGACTCCCCCCCCCCCCCCCCCCCCCCCCCCCCCCCCCCCCTCCCGCCCTGTGCCCGTCCGGCGGTGTGTTGTGTGAGTCTGGTG
>PDHQ01000019.1:146494-226598 GCA_003339415.1 Ophiocordyceps camponoti-saundersi (nom. inval.) | reverse complement strand
GAGGGAGGGGCCGCAGCTACCGGGGCGAAACGAAAAGGAGCCACCCGACGGCCCGGAGAAAAGCGGGGCTTTCCAGCCCCCCCCCCCCCCCCCCCCCCCCCCCCCCCCCCCTTTTCTCGGTTTGCCCAGCCCCTTCCTCGATCTGGGCCTTCTCTTGTTGTTGCTATCACTCCGCCACTGCATGTGCCTGCGAGGAGGGGTTTCATAAATCAAAATAGAGGTACTTTTTAACGGCTCAGCTGCTTCTCTCGCTCGTCCAACCTCGTCCTAGCCAATATCGCAGCACGGATGTCGCCGGCAAAGAAATACTAATACCGCCTGATCTCTTGTCGCCGTTTCTCCGTCTCTCGTCTCGATAGCAGCTTCTTCAACGGCGATAGCGACCCTTCATTTCTTACCGACACGAAACGCCTCCTTTTGCCCCAACACCCTTTCGATGAGAGGACCCGACAGGACCAATGCGACTACAAGTCTGACCAAAGACTCCCCAGCAAAATCCAAGTCCGCCGTCTCCCATAGCGAAAAGCCATCGTCCGCGGAAGGGCTGCCAAACGTGGCCATAAAGAAGCCACAATGCGCCCACACTTTGCCCGTCGAGGCCGTCGCTACTCAACTTGAGACTGACGCTCGACATGGCTTGAGTGATGAGGAGGCGGCTGCTCGCCTCTATCGTGATGGCGAAAACACCATCGGCCCGGCGTCGGCCGTGTCGATTTGGCAACTGCTCGTTCGTCAGGTTGCCAACGCCCTGACAGCGGTGCTCATGTTTGTTGCTGGCCTGTCGGCAGCTATAGGAGACTACATCGAAGCCGGTGTTGTCGCAGCCGTCATCGTTCTCAACATAGCCGTTGGGTGCGAGAGTGACGCCTCCTTTGCCGCTGATTCCCTGGGCACTGACGCGTACCAGGATGGCCCAAGACTACCGCGCCGAACAAACCATCCAGGCCCTGTACGCCCTGTCGACGCCGCAGTGCAAGGTTGTCCGCGGCGGTCGGAGCCAGAAGATACAGGCCCCGTCGCTCGTCGTCGGCGATGTCGTCTCGCTCGCCACCGGAGATGTCGTCCCCGCTGACCTGCGCCTCGTCCAGGGCATCAACATGTTGATGGACGAAGCTCCCCTCACAGGTGAGTCGACGGCTGTGGCCAAGGCGCCGCACGTCGTGTTTACAGACGATGAGATGCCCATCGCCGACCGCACGAACCTCGCATTCGCCGGCAGTTCTGTCAGCTGTGGACGCGCCACCGGCATCGTCGTGGCCACCGGTGAGGATACCGAGATGGGCCGCATTGCCCGGATGCTGCGCTGCCGCAGCGTGCCCGGCGGCTACTCCGGGGATGTCCGCATGGCCAGAGCCCCGAGCAGCGTCCGAAGATGTCTTCGCAGCATCCTGGGCCTCGACGGTACTCCCCTGCAGGTGGCGCTCAGCAAGTTCGCTATCCTCTTGTTTGCGTTGGCCTTTTTGCTCATCATCATCGTCTTCTCCATACATCGATGGCAGCTCGAGACCGACGTCCTCATCTACGGCATTTGCGTGGGCGTGGCTGTGATTCCCGAGTCGCTGCTGGCAGTGCTTACCGTCACCATGGCGGTGGCATCGAAAGCCATGGCCAAGGGAAACGTGATTGTGCGCCGGATGCCTTGCCTCGAGGCTCTCGGGGGCGTCACAAACATTTGCTCCGACAAGACCGGCACCATCACCCAGGGACGCATGATGGTCCGCGTCGTGTGGCTCCGAGAAGGGCTGACGGGCACCGTGGAAGGGTCTACCAACCCGTACGACCCAGCCAGCGGCAGCGTCTCGTGGTCGGGTTCGCTGGCGGGCAGCTGCTTCGAAGTCTTCCTCAACACCATTGCCGCTTGCAACCACGCAATGGTGACGGATAGCAAGGATGGAACGGAGACGGACTCGAACAGCGCCACTTCGGCCTCTGGTTCGTCTCAGTGGGGGGCCGTCGGCGAGCCGACTGAGGTGGCGCTCCGGGTCTTTGCCATGCGCTTCGGCCGGGCTGGTTCGCCCATCGAGAGCCCGTCGGCCGAGTACCCGTTCAACTCGATACGCAAGCTGATGAGCGTCGTGTGCGATTACGAATCGGAGCCGGGCCGCAGGTTACACACCAAGGGCGCCGTCGAGTCGGTAGTGCCTCTCCTGGACGAGACCGAAGAACTCAAGGCGGCCATTTATGACAAGGCTGGCGATCTGGCCACCAGCGGCTTGCGTGTGCTCTGCGTTGCTGACAGGGTGATGACGGAGGACGGTTCGGTCGAGAGGGCCGAGGTCGAGCAAAGACTGCGCTTCCTCGGGCTGGTCGGCCTCTACGATCCGCCTCGACCTGAGACGGCGGCGGCGGTGCAACAATGTAGGAAGGCCGGCATCGCCGTGCACATGTTGACGGGGGATCACATCAAGACGGCGACGTCGGTGGCTTACGATGTCGGCATCCTCTCCAGGGACCCGTCCGGGCCGCGGGGCACCGTCATGTTGGCGTCGACCTTTGACGGCCTCTGCGACAAGGAAATCGACGACATGAAGTCGCTGCCGGCCGTCATCGCCCGCTGCAGCCCGCTCACAAAGGTGCGCGTCATCCAGGCGCTGCATCGACGGGGGGCCTTTTGCGTGATGACGGGCGACGGTATCAACGACTCGCCGGCGCTGAAGCAGGCCAACGTGGGTATCGCCATGGGAAATCGGGGCAGCGACGTGGCCAAGGAGGCAGCGGACATGGTGCTGGCGGACGACAACTTTGCCTCGATCGTGACGGGCATCCGCGAAGGCAGACGGCTCACGCACAACATTCAAAAGGTACACCTGGCTAGATGGAAACCGTTGGTAACTGGGAAGACGAGTTGCTAACTCGAGCATGCAGTTTCTCCTACATCTGCTGATCTGCAACCTGGCTCAGGTGATACTACTGCTGCTCGGGCTCGTGTTCCAAGATGAAGGCGGCAGTTTCGTATTTCCCCTATCGCCGCTGGAGATTCTGTGGGCGAACCTGGTCATGTCGTCCCCCGTCGCCCTCGGCCTGGGCCTGGAGAAGGCGAACGCCGACATCATGGAGCGGCCGCCGAGGAGTCCCCGTCACGGCATCTTTACGCCAGACCTGGTGCGGGACCAGTTCGCGTACGGGACTCTGATGGGGGCGTTGTGCCTCGGGGCCTTTATGCTGGTGGTCTACGCCGGGTCTTCGGAGCCGGGCTTCCGACAGCTACCGCGCGGCTGCAACGACAGCAAGACGGGCGGAGGGTGCGACGTGATCTACAAGGCGAGGGGGGCGACGTTTGCGACGCTGAGCCTGCTCCTCCTGGTTACGGCCCTGGAGGTGCGGAGCTCGCACCGCGGCATGCTCGACTGCGGATCGCTGTGGCGTAACAAGGTGCTGGCGTGGGCGGTCGTGGCCGGCCTCGGGATGACGGTCTCGGTCTTGTATCTGCCGGTCATCAACGTGGACGTGTTCCGGCACGAGGCTCTCACGTGGGAATGGGGCGTCGTGCTCGGTTGTCTGGCGACTTTTGTCATTGGGGTCGAGGCTTGGAAGGCGATGAAGAGGAGGTTTGGGGTTGGGATGGGGCCTGTGTCGCGGTCGTGTGTTTGAAAAGGGGGGCCAGGGGAGGGGGAGAGAAGGTCTGTCGCGTATGTCCTTTGATGATGGGGGGTTTGGATAGGGAGGGGGAGGATGTTCTTATGTCCGCTGGGCTTGAGGGGAATTTTGAAATAGGGATGAATCTTTAAATCAACATTATTAGGGTGTGAGATTCTTGTGCTTGCTTGTGTGTGTAAGTAAGTAAGTAGATGCCTTTCTCAGATGAGGGAAGTTGGGGCTGATCTGCTGGAGTTATGGGAACCTGATTGAAGAGAGAGAGAGATGCCTTTGCGTAGGGGAGGTTTAGAAGCTTGGTGGCTTCATGACAAGGTTTTGGTGTAGCAGGGCGTAGATATGAATAGATACGTCAACTGCCTTTTATCGTCACATTCTCTTCATTAACAAGATGGAACTGCCTTCCATCGTTACATTCTCTTCATCATCAAGACGGAACTGCCTTTTTCCAAGGGATGATAAGCTTCTTCTAAATAGGCTCATCACAGTCGCCTTCACCTCTTCTCTAAAGAGAACTCATTTTTTTTCTTTCCTCCTCTAAGAACTGGATGGAACTGAGATCCCACGTGTGACACTTACAACTGACCTGACTTACCTACTGAGACAAGCACTTATCATCCTTGTGACGACTTTGTCTTGGGGGAAAAAAAAAACACGCTGCTTGGAGGAATGTTTCTGCCCTGAGGTTTCGGTTAAGTTTTTTTTTTCGCCTTCAGCCGGTATGAGGAAGGATCTTGGATAGCGTGCTGTTGAGACATGATTAAGTAGGTGCGCCTTTTTGGGCCTTTGCTGTGATGGGATGGCAGATGGAGCATCGTAGTCGCTATCTGGCGAGATGATATAGACTAGAGGAGTATCAGCCACCTTTATTAAGACTTGCTTGAAGAAGAAGCATGCTCATATATGGAATGCGTGTCTCCCGCCTTGGTTTCTATTACGCCCTTTGCTCTCTCGACATTACCTTTCCCCCCCCCCCCCTTGTCAACCCTCCCCTTCTCCTTCGTCGTTTAGCTGGGCGTCCCGCTATCCGTCTCTTCAGCATGAGGATCACGACCGCGCTCATAGCCGCGCTACTCGGCCAACGAGAGGCTTTGGCTTTCCGTCATCTAAGCGGAAGAGATCTTTCAGCTGGCGAGCTTGAGCGTCGAGCAAGCATGTACAACGGAAAGATGGCGACGGAATCTTCTTCTGCGAATCCGTCGCCTTCTTCGAGTTCGTCGTCGGAAGTTGGCTTTGATGCTGAGAGGCAACTTGTCTCGACTAGTGGAGATCATGCTTTTGTATGTTGCGGTGAGAGGATGGGGGAGGTTGTTGAAGTTGGTTCGAGAGGTTGACCATGGCTTTGCAGATGCCGCCGGGTCCTGATGATATGCGAGGCATGTGTCCTGGGTTAAACGCCTTGGCGAATCATGGCTATCTCCCTCGAGATGGGGTTGGGACTATCCAGGACTTTGTGAAGGCTACCAATGAAGGTATGAAGGGAACTGATGTCTCTCTCTCTCTCTCTCTCTCTCTCTCTCTGCCTCTGCTTGCTTCGTTGACAAAGGCTCATTGTGTGGTTTCGCCAGTTTACGGTCTGAGCGTCGATCTCGCTCGCTTTCTCGCAACTATCGGCTCCGTCTTCTCGGGTGATTCGGTTCGGTGGTCGATTGGCGGTCCGCCTCCTGGAGATTTGGATCCGTCGCTTGGGTTGTTGAGGAAGCCTCAGGGTTTGGCTGGTTCGCATAACATTTACGAGACGGATGCTTCTGCGACGAGATGTGATTTAAACCAATGGTGAGTTTCCCTTGTTGATACACACATGAAAGAGAGAGAGAGAGAGAGAGAGAGAACAACAAGAGGAGCAATGAGCAAGTGTTATATGTCTATCTTGCCGCTGACGCCCGAATCAAAAGCGGTGACAACGTCGAGCTTCAAATCGACCAGTTCCAGCATCTATTCAACATGCCCCAAGGACCAAACGGCTACGACCGCTCAACCCTAACCGAATACCGGTCCCAACGATGGGACGAATCCGTCCACAACAACCCCAACTTCTTCTACGGGCCCTTTGCTGGCAACACGGCACAGAGAGCGGCCTACATCTTCATCTACCAACTCATGTCCAACAGGTCAGCCGAGTACCCGGAAGGCTACCTAAACGGGGACGTTCTCAAGACCTTCTTCTCCGTCAAGGGCGAGCCCGGCAACTTCTCCTACACCCCGGGCCACGAGCGTATCCCCGACAACTGGTACAGAAGGGCGGTGGGAGACGAGTTTGGCTTTCGAGCTCTGTCGAAAGATGCTCGTTACATGGCGGAGAAATACCCCAAGTTCAACCTCTTGGGCGGCAATAGAGGAAAGGTCGATACTTTCACGCCGATTAGGATCGCAGACTTCACTCGTGGCGCTTACAGGGATGAGACGATTGGGGAGGGGAGGAACGCGGCTTGCTTTGCCGTCGCTTTCCAGTTGCTGGTTGCTCCTAATCACTTTGCCAAGTTCTTCCAAGACGTGTCGAAGCCGATGGCTAAACTGAAGGAGATTCATCATGTGGTTTCCAAGGAATGCACCAGGTTGGATGGAGTGATTCGGAGCATGTTTGACCCCTATCCTGGGGCCATGGGTCAGTTCTGAGCAAGGCTTCTTCTTTTCCCCGTGGCTCTCGACCTTTATGACTCTCGTGAGCTGTCTGCCTGCTTGCTACCGATGTAAGTAGGCGTGTTGAGAGGGAGCCGCTGCTAAGACGGTAAAAGTTCTGGAGGAATATGGAGCATCTCGAAAGATGGAGATGAAGCTACAGGACAGTAAAGGTCGGGCAATTCTAATCTCGTCTTTCTTGCCCACCACCCCTTTGCTGCCGGGTCGTGAGCAGTCGTGTGGATGGTTCAGGCTCCGCAACCTGGCTTTGTAGCTTTCCTTCCAAGTCTGTTAAACTCCGCTTCGTCTCCCTTTTTCTTTACGTATCCGGTTGCATGTCTCCTTTCTATAGAGAGTAACACGTAACCAGGTTGGGTTATTTGGGTCTACAAGCGTGGCCAGAGCGTAGGTCGAGACACCGCTCGAGAACTTTGACTCCTAGTAGGAGGGAAACCCTCGTCTCTCTCACGCCTCTTGAGAACTTGCCTGAAGTGGGAAGAGGGAAAGAAGATGCCGGAAAGATTGGTCTTTAACACCGAACTGGCATCTATGCCCGCAGGCAGTCTCAATATGCATCGCCCCTACAGGGTCACGAGTCGTAGGCGCCCTCTTACGTACATGTGAGGTTACGATATACTGCCCGATCAAGTGGGAAAGACGATCTTGATGTTCCAGACGTAGCCAGCCGAGAGCACATGCTATGAAGCGAGCAGCATTGGTCTATTCACTAGGTTCGAATGAACAACCTACACGTAGTAGGTGAGTTGCTACAGCATCTCACATATACAGAAGATGCTGACTTGACGGCTGCCTAACCAGACACAACTTCTAGCCAGACTGCGGCTCAAGAATGGCATGGTTCTATTTCCACCGACTGAGGTAGAAGAGAAGACCGAGTCGGTATGCATGTAAGTTTATACGCATGTGGATATGTGTGTGTAGGCTCTAACTATGGCCCTTGTTTCGGGCTCTGTATTGCGCCCTGTTCGGGCTTATGGTGATATTCTAGGGAGTTTACATGCATCAGGAAAGGCTACGGATCCATATGTGAGTGAACAGTACGTTATGTGGGGGGTTTATCAGCGTAAGAGTCCTACTCAGATGAAGCTACACATGTATCCGTATAGACACACACTCACACACACTTGGAGAGATGGAGGTCTATAAAGACCAGAGGAAGCACGGCAACTGCTCTGGAAACTCGACAATTCACTGCCTACCAAGCAACTAACTAACTACACGTCGACAATACACAACTTCGCTCATTACAACTCACAACTCCAACCCTCCTCCTCACCAAACATCATGAAGCTCCTCCTCCTCATCACCCTCGCTAGCCTCAACGCCGGCCTCACAATGGCCTCGCCGCAGTACCACAAAAGCCAGGAGTTCACCCCTCTATGCGCCGACAGATGCTTCGACGAGCTCCGAGGGGTGGCCTTTAGGAACAACACCCATCCGAGCGGCATCTACCACCGCTGCGATTTCCTCTGCGCCCTCAAGGAGCGCGAACTGCGTTACTGCACCGACACCTGCGTCGGAAAGGCCATCCAGTCGGCCAGGAGGAACCCGTTTACGATTAAGAGCTGGTGGGTTATGAAGCGTGGCTGCGATGACAAGTGCAATAAGCAGACGGCTGTCGATTTCGTCGAGTTTAACGACGAGAATTGATCTTGCTCCTCGTGGCTCTCTAGATTCTGTTTTGTAGTTGATATGGGAGGTTTGGGATGCTGTGCTGTGCTGGGATATGGGGAGGAGGCTTGGATGAAGACTGGGAGAGATGGTGCATACATGTATATGTATGTATTCATATATATATACACAATATACTCTGCTTTCAACCTCTTTTGCTTGCTTGACGTATAGTTTTGATCTGTTTAACAGCTCTGGATGCCGACGGTATATGTTCGCTCGGTTCACTCGCTGTATGGGCGAGAGAGACTTTGTACTCTGAGATAGACAGACAAAGAGATGGAGACAGAGGGAGAGATAGAGAGAGAGAGAGCAGGGAGAGAGAGGGGGGGGAGAGAGAGAGAGAGAGAAGAGAGAGAAGAGAGAGGAGAGAGAGAGAAGAGAGAGAGAGGTACTTACTTCCAACCCCTCATTCACCATCATGCATGTGCTGATAGTATCCTGAAGAGATTCGTCCTCTCTTCATGCCGCTGCTCCCACTGGGTTACCTCAGGAACAAGGCGTTCACCATGCCGTCGCGGAACCATGCCGTGAGACAACACGCCGCTATAAACATCCTCGAATCAAGCAACAAAGCGTGTCTATCCAGACAGATTAACATGAAGACAGAAAAAAAAAAACTCTTGTCATTATACGTGTCCCCCCCTCCCTCCCCTACTGGTAACCCCCTGTCCGCGGAGCCTCCAGCTCAACCGGCTCTTCCCCCCGGTGGTGATATTTGGAAGAGGTAGCGTCCATCTCGGAGACGACAGGCAGTGACGCCGCCGGCACCCGCTGCACGTTTCCGCTGCTGAACTGTGGCGCCGGCGACGTGCAGTCACTGCTCCAGGGCGAAACCTGTTGGGGGAGGTAGGAGGGGGACGGGACGGGGCTGTTGGTGCTGACTGACATGTGGTGAGCGAAAAGGGGCGAGAATCTGGTTTGTAGTTGTTGTTGTTGTCCTTGTTGATCCTCCTGATGTTGATGAGGGCCTTTGTTGTTCTGTTCCTTCCGGGCTGCTCTTCGCCGCCATAGGTAGAAGGCGATGAGGGCGATGAGGGCGATGGAGAGTATTGAAGCACCTACGCCGATGCCGGCTGCCGCGCCGTTAGAGATGGATCCCCCTCCTCCTCCCCCGTTTATCGGCGGCGCCGGAGTTGCGGTGCTGGTGTCGGTGCTGGTTCCGAAGCCGGTTCCGATCTCGGTGCCGGTGACGCTGCCGTCTGTCGTGTCGCTGATGAAGGGTCCCCCTACCCGTCCATTCGTCGACGCCGAACTGGCAGCGCTGCTTCTGGTGCCAATCATGGTGCTCCTTCTGGTTTCGGATTCGGAGCTGATGACGATGGTTGGTATATCGACGCTAACCCTAACCCTTTCACTGGAAATCGTATGCGAAACAGCCTCGCTCACTCCCAAGGGCAAAAACGGCGCCGCCCTCGCCCGATTCTCACTCAAGCGAGCGACGCCCAACTTATCAGACGGACAACCAGACGAGTGCTGACAAGCATCGACGCCACAGCAGCCTAGAAAAGGCGGGCTCGTCTTCTGACAAGTCCACCAAAAGGACGTCGTCGACGAGGACGTGTCGCAATCCTGCGATACTATATCCGAGTAGCGAGATGGGTCGAACGTGGCGTACTCGACGTTTCCGGGGGGGCATTCGCCTTCGCCTTCGCAGGCGTTGGTGGTGCAGCAGCCGATGAAGCGCTTTGGCTTGTCGCTGCAGATGTAGAAGTTGCTTGTCGGTGGACAGGCGAGGCCTAGCCTTTGGATGGGATCGTCTCTGGAGGTCATCGTCTTGAGGCTGTTTGATTAGTTCGAAACGAGTGTGGTTTGCTGCTTTGAGAATCGGGAGAGAGTAGAGCGGGTTGCTGTTGAGTGAGGGGGGAGCTGATGAGGGGAGGGTGAAGTGGCGTTTTCTTGAGCTATGACTGTGTTTGATGTCTGTAGATGAGTAGATGAGGAGTCTTTCTCTCTCTATAGACCGTCTTTGGCTGACAAAGAGGAGGAAGATGAAGATGAAGATAAGAAAGTTGAAGCATCGTCATACGAAAACAAGAGATAGTAAGAAAGAGAAGAACAGACCGTCCCCAGCTTAGAGAGAACTCAGCACCTCTCTTCCCCTTCACCCTCTTAGTAGGCAATACATACAAACACACACACACACACGTACATCATGTTGGTCTGACAGCTTCCTGTCTAGCCGTGGTTGCGGTGGTGTGGGTGGTGCACGGCGCTCAAGTTGGCTCCAGCCTCCGGAACAGCCAGCTTTTTCTTCCCTACAAGCCATGGCATTTATACGAGACTGGGCCGTGTGGAGGAGAGACAGTGAGTGACTGGGGCTTACGCATCGAAGATGAAAAAGCAAATCATGATACTAATAACGTCGTGTCTGGCTGGACTGTTGCTTTGTGTTACCGCTTCCGATCCGGTAGAGAGAAAGAGATGGAGAGAGAGACAGCCAGTCAGACTGACTGACAAAAACCCCTATCCTTACCCATCTCTTGTGCCGTACATGTGTGTTGGGAAACAGCTTCGTTTGATTCGTTGTCTCATCTGCCAGCTAGCTGCGTAGATAGCCATCACCATTTTGATCTCTCCCCTTTTCTCCCCCCCCTGCAAATCTCACGACCTCGTCCTTCCCTCCTCCCCCGTATCTGTCCGCTCAGCAACGACAGAAAGCAAGTTAAAAAACCCTCCTGTCTCAAGCCTCATTCACTTCATGTCCACCGCCTTCATCGATCACGAGACCTTATCCCCTCACTCACCCCGCATAGATTTTCCCTCCCCTTTCACGAGCAAAAGCAATTCCACCCATATAGAGTCCCCTCCCCTCTATCTTCATGGCGAAAGCATCATCAGCCCTTGGCCGTGGGTGCCGTCTTGTCCTTGCCCTTTTTCGGATCCTTAGCCTTTGGCTTGGCTTTCGTCTTAGTTTTGGTGCTCGCCTTGGTCTGCGTATTACTTCGCTTTTGACCCTTCGCCCCCTTCGGCGCCGACGACTTCTTGGCTTTCGCCTGGTCGTCACCTTGTAGGGACTCCTTGTCTATCGCCTTCTTTCCCTTCCTGCCCTTTTTCGACGCCGTGGTCATAAAGAGCTTGTCGAACTCGGCGTCATCCATCGTCTGGGGTATATGACCGTCGTCCTGCAGGGCATAGTCGATCTCCTCGTCCTTTCGCACCTGCGTCGACGAAATCTTGGATTCGATTTCCGCATCTCGGACTAAGATGCGGACGAGATGCGTCTCCTTCGTCTGCCCGAAGCGCTGGACGCGACAGTTGGCTTGCTTCTCTTTGGTCGTGTTCCACCACGGGTCGATAGTGATAACACGATTCGCCGACGTGAGGTTTAAAGCTTGTCCGCCGGTCCTCATGGTAGAGACCTGCGATTTGCCATCTGATCAGCCACTAGGGACATACAAATATCTCTTTCTCTCAGGGAAGCACGCACCAGTATCTTCTTAGTTGCGTCGTTGCTAAAGTCGCTAATGGCCTTGTTCTTCTGAGTTTCTGTCATAGCGCCTGTGTGATAGAGGAAGGCTATGTTCGCCTTCTGCAACATGCATCCCAGCACCTTGATCGAGTTGATGAATTCGGCAAATACTGCTCGTAAGAACAACCATGTCAGCCCGCTCGCTCTTCTCATGCTCAGCAGTTAGTTTCCTCTGTCGGGCCTAGGTACTGACCGATGATCTTGTCTTCCGGGCATTCTTCGAGCCAAGTAAAAATCACAGCCATAGCGGCCGTCAATTTCGCGCTCGGCACCAGAGGAAATTCAGGATATCTGGCGCTCGCCACAAAAAAGCACCCGTTTTCTACTTTCCGCGGTATGAAGACGCCGTTGCTGTCCTTGCCTGGTTCCTCGAACAGCTCATCGGCAGTTGCCTCATGGTAAATGGAATCCAGCGTCTTGACCGCAGTCGTACCATCGACTACCTTGCCGCAATCTTCAACGCCACAGGTCATAGGCTAGAAGTAAGTAGAATATTAGAGCTCTTAATGCTCTGCTGTAGTTATTTATATCAGAATCAGAGGTTTTCACTCACAATCGAAAACCTGTCTAGCGATGACTTCGCAGTCTTGAAGCACGGCAAGCAATAGAAATGGCCGCACTTCATGATGAGCATATTAGCCGTGCGATTTCTTCTTCTCCTTCAAGTCTCGGCTCAACATACCGGCTGAAGTCGTAGGGTTTTCTTCTCCTGGACCGGGTCTTTGCAGCCGCCACATTCGGCGTCTCTGAGCGAGACCTCGAGCTCGACAGTATCAAGGATAAGTTCCCATTCGAACTTTCCGCCGAAGACGGCTTCCTTATGCTCTCTCATGCGAGCGACCCCCTTCTCGTAACCAGCCAGGTGGTTACCGTCAACTTCGTTCTTTGTTGCATAGTCAAGGATCGTCGGTGCGAAATCGATGGCGCATAGGGCCCTCTTCAGTTCTTGGATCGTATTGACGCGAGCGGATTTTCTTAACCATTTCTCCAGATTGAAGAAGTGAGATGAAGCTTCTCGAAGAATCATATTCTTCGTTAAGATGATGCGTTCTAACGTCTTCTCAGCGGACTCGCCACCACAGTTTTCGAGCCTGGCCTTCGCTGCTGTAATCGCTCTATTATAGAACGAAGTAATCTCTCTGTTCAAATCAGGTCTTAGGTTAACTCATGAAATGACTTTCATCTTAGCGAGATCGGAGCCAACGAACTGGTTAATAGCATAGTCCGTTTCCGGCAGCGGTAACCAGATATCCTTTTGGTGACTCTCTGGAAGTTGAAGTATCTTATGACCCATAAATTGGTCTTCTGGAGTTCTGCTCACTCACGTCAATGCTTTGCCAAGCACGAAACTGTATGGGCATGCTATCTATCAGCTTACCGGCGGTACATGATCATGGAGACGAGGGATTCGAATTTCTCGTTTGCTTTGTCCTATAGTTACGCTGCATTAGCTTGAGAAACCGACATCCGGATAACGCTAGTTATCATGCCTTCGTCATATACGTCTTCTTGAAAGTTCTGCGACAGTCCGTCATGGGGCAGCCGATGAACTGAAGGTAGGGGAACAGCTCTGAAGACGATTTGTCAGTATATCTCGTCTCTCACAGCGTCAGCTGCCAAGTAGACGACGAACCCAAAGCCGAGTTTGCCAACGGTGTCCCAGTTAATGCCCAGTTATGTTTGCTCTGCAGCAGGCAACATGCTTTCTTGGCTATTGGAAAGAGATCGATCAGCCACCTGTGGTCTTTGGCCAAGAAGCATATCACTCACTTCGACTTGACACATTTTTGATCTCGTGGGCTTCGTCCAGAATAACTCTGTACCACTTCTGCCGCAAGAGAAATCCCAAATTGTCCTTCAGCTCCTTCTCGTAGGATTCATGGTCGTGCTGATATTCTTTCGCAAGCTCATTTATGAACTTGTCACTCGGATAGCTTTGAAGTAGCTCCTTGTATGTCGCGATGCTATTGGAAGTTCTTATGGTTAGATTGAACTCGATCTGCAAAACACCTCTATGGAACGCACCATAGCATAATCTCCTTTTGCAGGCCAAGAGGCGTATGGTCTTGGTTGTCATAGCGCTTAACCTTGTGGGCAAATTTATCCAAGTAATGCTTCTGTATCTCCTGGATCCAGCTATTTGCCACGCCGGCATTCGGTACCAACACTAGGGTGGTAGAGGAGAACTGCTTGACGTCTGCTTCAAAGGGCGGATTGCCTAGGACGCATGCAAGACTGGTGATTGTCTTTCCCATGCCCATGTAGTCGGCGAAGAGGCCGCCAAACGGCCCGCAGTAGTCTCTGCCAAGCTCTCGCTTGATCATCCAGGCTGCAGCAGTCAACTGGTAACTCTCGAGGTGACTTTTCATTCCAAGAAGCAGCCACTTTCCATCACGAGCCTTGATTTGCCTGAAGCCAAAAAGTTTATAAGCTTCTTTGAGGTCAGCTGCCTGCGTCCGCGTCCGACGAGTATCGGCCCCCGCAGGGATATTCCTGGACATCTTCGACAACTGATCCTGTATGACGCTTGCCGCAAATAATGGTGCGGGCTCAGCGCTCGTCGGGTTCCCGTCTTGCTCTGTTCTTTCTTCAACGAGGGTAGAGATAGACACTTGACCACCATGGCTTGTCATTTGCCTTTTTCGAGCGAAATCGCCGCCGACTTCTGCTGATCGCTTCTTCCCTCCTGCCTCCCATTCGCGTTGGTCCATCTCTTGAAGATGAGCGATAAACTCTCTAGCATTCTTGGCACGGAACCCCTTGCGCTGTTTCTTCTTCTTCGGCTGGCGTTGGCCTTTCGGCAATTTCTCCTTTTCGATCGAGCCGGGTACGAAATCCCCGTCATTTAAATCGTCGTCATTCGAATCGTCGTCATTCGAATCGTCGTCGTCAAAAGTGCTGAAGCTCACAAAAGTCAGTCTCCGTGCGTCGATACCTCGACTATCCTTTATTCATTCAGTGTTGATGGAGTCCATACCTCTCTTCATCCGTTTCGATGTAGATTATCTTACGACACCCCCTGGTTGGACGCTGAGGTTCGCAATTCGGCTCGAATGCCAAATCATCTAGTTCGAGAGCTCCAGGTGGAACAGCAGCCGACTTCAACTGGACCTGGAGCGTCGTTTGCCGCGAAGTCTCACAATTGTCATCCACTGACTGAGTAGCCTGCGAAAAGTGTGAGTCCAACCCTGGTGACAGTTATCAGTTTGATATTCTTCTTTGACCTTGGTTTTGCCTTTGGCGTTTGTATCGTCAGAGACGCTTTGCTTATCGATGACTGAAGTGTTTTGTCCGGCGTCGTCATCGTGCATTTCTGTATCCTGCGCAGGAACTTCCGAAAGACTGATGCCGGAGTCTTGTGCTTCGCTGCCAGGCCGAGGCTCATCGCCGATCACGATGACGTCTTTCATAACTTCGTCGGCAGTACTGGAGATCTTTGGGATATTTGGTGCGACGCTATGCTCAGGGCCATCTATATCCATGGAAATATCGTGACTCTCCATGACTCAGGCTTAGAGAAGACAGAACCCCCGATCTATTGAGGCTTGTGAGTGAGTAAAGCGATCTGAGGGAAAGCGCAAAGATAGAGATCGGAGATCAATATTAAATGACCAGACGCGAGAAAACAGCGGCCTTTAGATGAAATAAAGAAGAGATGAAGGGTTTATGTTGAGCGAAGGGGGTGAAAGAGGTGCAAGCGAAGGGTTGGGAGAGGTGGAGGAGGAGGAAAGGTTTGAGAGAGATGCGGGAAGGGGAAAGGGTTAGGAGAGGTGTAGGGGCAGGGAAGGGTTGAAAGAGGTGCAGAGGCAAGGAAGGGTTGAAAGAGGTGCAGAGGCAAGGAAGGGTTGATAGAGGTGGAGGAGAGGAAACGGGTTAAGAGAGGTTTGGGAGCAGAGAAGGTTTATGAGTAATGCAGTAGATGGGAAGGGTTGAGAGTTGATAGAGAAGAGAACAAAGGTGTGAGGTTTACGGGAGAATGAAAGAAAGGGACGGAGGCAAGGCAGATAGATACAAATGAAGCAAGTCGTCTCGAGTGATATGAGTCTGAACGGCGAGGAAGAGCCACGCGGAAAGAAAAGAAGAGCTTGATGATCAAAACATACCTGGAAGTCAAGCGATCCCGCAATATGATGAAGGGATGTGAGATCAAGAAGAAGAAAGTGTGGCATATAGCCAACGCCTCGAGAGCGCTTAATCAGGGAAACCCAAAGCCACAAGGGCGCTTTATGAGGAAAGGCTAGAGTGAGGCGACGATAGAAGAGAAGAACGTGGTGAGTTGAGGTTGAAGGTGAGGAAGAGAAGAACAAAGGATCGAAGGTGAGGGTAAGGAAGAGAAGAACGAGGTGATATATGTTCGGGTTGAAGGAAGAGAGAAGCGAGGTGATTTGAGGTTGGAGGCAAGGAAAAGAAGATCAAGGTGAGTCGACGGCGAAGGGAAGGAAGAGAAGAACGACGTGAGATGGGGTCAGAGGAAAGGAAGAGAGAGGTAAGGTGATGAGGTTGAGGGCGAGGAAGAAGACAAGGTGAGTCGAAGGCACAGGCAAGGAAGAGAAGTCTGGCAAAGAGAGAAGAGAGAGAGAGAGAGAAACAGTGGAAGCTGAAGTTGAAGACGAAGGTCGAAGGCTGAGAAGGCTGAATGTAGAGGGTAGAGATAAAAGGTTGGAGGTTGAAGGTTGAAGGTTAAAGGCACGCAAGAGAGAGCGAGGAAGAAAGAAAAAGAGGTAGCGAGAAAGCCAGCTGCAAAACAAGGAGATATACGCCAGCCGACACTTGGCGGCTGACGGGAGGATGAAGATAGAGGCCATCTCTCTGACAGCTGCGAGTGATTGTGGTCGTTGTTTCGAGAAGGGAAGGCAGATATCAAATTGCCTTGATAACGTGCGTTGGCTGCAGGGTAGCCAAGTTTTCGATGTGAGGAGATGAGGTGAGTTGCTGCAAGTCAACGACGAGGTTACTGGATATGGATGGAATCGAGTCAAGCTACATCTTTGATTGGGTCCTATCTTCCATCACGATATGCTCGGCGAACCAGTGGCGGGAAAACCCGATCCGTTTCCCATCACTTGAACAACATCCTCACCCCTTTTAAGCCCTACTCAGCCATCATCTACCTCATGTTATGTTAACGGAGCTCACGAGTTCCCTCCCTTCCATCCGTCCAGGTCCGTATATCAAGTATTACCGAACCGTCATGTCGCCTTCCTCTACACCTCCCGCCCCCCCTCCGTCTTCGCTTCCCCCCAACCAACTTCAAACATCCTACCTACTTCCCATCTCCTCCCCCGCCGACATCCCTAAAGCCCATAGGCATGACAGCAGTCTTAAACCCGCCTTATCTCTCCTCCTTCTTTTCTATTCTCCTCGTAAGCAATATAATTAGCCTCTCTCTTCATGTCTCTTCATTCACTTCCTCCCCTCCTTCTCTCCCAAGGGCCAGAGCCAAAAACATCCCAGCTATAATGCCCGTCTCTGGCTACCTCGTCCTCGACCTCTTCACCGCTCGTCTCACCTCTCTGGCCAAAAGGGGCGGTGGCGACAGGACCTCTGGCCAGCTTCTGGCCCTCAACGTAACCTGCATCGTCATCGCCGGCCTCAGCGTCATCTCGACACTGTTGGCCTCGTTCTGCTTCCTCCGCGTGAGCAAAAACTTTCGCTATGAGCACGTCTTCCCTCCCCTTCCCCCCTTCTCCAGCTTTGAATCAGCCTTCTAACCTCGGGCCAACACAAGAACAGCCTCATCGTCCTTCTCCTCCAGATCGACCTCGTCAAGTCTCTTGTCCTTCTCATCGTGCCCTCCATCGAGCTCGTCAAGGGTCCCGTACAGTCCGGCTCGATAACGTGCACCATCGCCGGCTTCGTTCTCCTCATCGCCCTCGAGGCATGCAACATCGCCATCGTATTGCTCGCTTTGCACACGGCTCTCAACGTCTTTTGCGGCGAGGGCGGACTCTATCCCCATCGACGTATCGGTTGGGTCGTTTGTACCGTGCTGCCGCTGGCTCTCGCCCTGCTCGCCTTCATCAACCGGCCTGCCTTTGTCAACTCGGGTCGCTTTTGTCGCGTGCCCGCAAGGCCATCGTGGCCCAGGCTGGTGCTGATATGGCTTCCTCGCGCCGTATGTCTCGTCATCATCGTCTTCACTTACGTCGCCACCTTTATCCATGTTCAGACGCTTGTGAGGCGCTTCGACGCCCCTTCTGTCCAAGGTTGGCCTCAGGCTATCGTCCCGGAACCATCTCGGCCTCCATTGTCAGCCATTGCGCCACGGCTTCCGGACACGCTGCCGCCTCGGGAGCCCGGCGTCCAACCCGTGTTGACGCTGGCGTCGGTGACGGACCTTCGGCTGCGGCAGGCCGGCGTGGAGTCTACAACCGCATTCCTCTCTCCGAGAACGCTGGCTGATACGGGCATGGACAAGACGCGAGGCAAGGTCCGTCGCCACCTGCGACTGCTATTCATCTACCCAATCGTCTACATCGGCCTGTGGCTAGTACCTTTCATCTGCCACATCGTGAGCCGCCCCGAGCATGGCGAGTCTTTCGGCCTCACCTTGACCAGCATCGCCAGCTTGAGTCTACAGGGAACGGCCGACGCCTTCGTCTTCACCATGGTCGAGAAGCCGTGGCGACTGCCGGGACAAGCCGGAGCGAGGCGGTGGATGATGCGCTCCAACGAGGGCGCCGCCACTCACGCCGGTCGCAACCGCGACGAGATGCGTTTCGACAGTCGCGTTGCCAGGCGCCGTCGCGAGGGTGAGCTCGCCGCCGAGCGTCTGCTGCGCCGAATGACGAAGCAGAATACGGACAGGATACGCGAGTGGTGGGACGTACGCCAGGAGAACGAGTCCAATGACAACGACTACGACAACTAAGACGGTCTCGGCGCGGCGGAGGCCCGCTTTTGACCATTCGCATGAGCTTGCAGAGATGACGAGTTTCGAATGATGCTCGAGGACGAGACGTTAGCATCCTTTGCCTATATATTCTGTAAATACCCGCGACGACAGGAAGAGGAGGCTTGAGAGAAGACAACGAGGTGGAAGATTGGGCCAGACCAACGACGAGTAGATCAGGTTCCAAAAAAGAGCATACAAGATGTAACAGTGAAAACAAATTTGAGCGAGTGGCGCCTCGTGAATAAAAGAGCCCCCTTTTGCCCCCCCTTTTTTTTACAATACCAGCCGTAAGTGATCCAATTTTGACACCTTCGTGTTGCAGCAGAGCCTTGGCTCCGACAAAAGGGGGGCGGTTGAAAGCCATGTGCCGTAAGGGTGATTCCTTGGCAACATCGGCATCGCCGGCGTTGTTCGTCTTCATCCTGATCGATTCTTTCATCCTTCCCTCATGAATTTCAGAAATGCTCTTCCGACGAAAACACCGTCGTGTGGTAGCGCGGCGCGGCGCATACCGTCCTCGTAGACTTCGTCGCTGAAGATGCCGACAGTATGGCGGTTGAAGAGAATCTCGGAGATGATGTCATCGGTAAACTCGGGGTGACCCTGAACGGTGAGGTAGCGACCGGGTTGGTACATGTTTTGGACGGAGCAGAAGCTATTGGAGCCGAGGGGAACGGCATCAGGGGGGAAATCGACGACGATGTCGCGGTGCATCTGGTGAATGCGCTGCGCCCAAAGAATGTCAGTGCTGATTCAGTACAGGGTGTTGAGACAAACTCACCATCTTGTCGAGGCCGAACAAGGCCTTTCCTCTGTCTGTCAGATCAACATCGGTGACAGCTACCTCCCAGCCGTTGTCACTTTGTGCTAGGCGAGCGCCGAGAGCGCGGCCGACGATCTGATGGCCGAAGCAGACGCCGATGACGCGAATACGGCCGCTGTCGAGTGCCTTTTTGGTGAACTGCACTAGATTCTTAATCCAAGGATCATCGTCAAAGGCAGTGTGGCGCGAGCCTGTGATGAGCACGGCGTCGATGTCGTCGAGAGCGGGGTAAGTGTGCAGCTCGTTGACGACATCGTAGCCCTTGATTGATACGAGAGAGTCGAGTTGCCGCGGCGGATCGAGGAGCTTGCTCGCAGAGTCGAGGAGGGCAGTGAAGACGCCGGTGTAGCTATTGTGGATGTGGCGCGTCTGTGGCTGTGGTCTGTCGCACTCGAGAACTGCGAGTCGGAGCGGGCCAGGCGTCGGAGTGCCCATGACGGTCTTCGTCTCCGTCGTTGTCGTCGTCTAGGCAAGCAGGATCGACGTAATATGGCAAGGCTCAAGAAGGAGGCAAAGGGTTGAGTAGGCGGGAAGCTCGGTGAGGAGGTCAGGTGAAGGGAGAGTTAATTGAGGGAGAGAGGGAGGGGTGCATAGAGACGATGCAGAGTGAAGTGACGACCGAAGGACTAGAACTGATCCAGGAATTTTATGACAGAGCCAACGGCTGAGTTAAAAGTAATGGGGGCGAGGCTGAAGATATATGAATGTGTGTATGTAGTAGGTAGGTATGTATGTTGCGAAATCCTCCGAGAGAGTGTGAGCGAAAGAAGAAAGGGGTGGCTGTGTCCTGGGGTCGTACGGAGACGTCGTATCGTCCACGACCAGGTTGACAAGTGATGTACGTACGGGAGAGGGGGGGTACCGATGGGCAGCAGACTAGCAGAGTAAAGTACTGGCCTTGGCACTCAAGGCTGAAGAACAACAAGGTTGTTGAGCCGAAGCTATCCAGAGGTACAAGGATTTTCTTCACTTACTAAGGTGGCTCAACTTCGACTTCGGGTGGTGCCGTTCGGCATCGAATAATTTACGACGAATACGGGAGAGCATTCTTTATTAATAGATGGCACGGAAAGCTAGGGTCCCCCTCCCCCCCCCTGGTGAAAGGGAACGAGTATCAACCCGCTCCCTTGCATGGGCGATAGCACCAAGTTTCGAGTTGCAATGTCAGGGGGGCCTGACATGACTTGAAGAGCAAGCAAGGATGAACGATACGCACGTGGGAGCACGCAGGTACAGGCGGAAGACGTGCATGAAGATGTGACCCTTGGACGGGAGGGCTGTGAGACATGTCGTTTCGTCTTGATGTTTATTTTTGTCTTCATTTTTTTATATACACATGTATGTATGTCTTTGCGGAGTAATATTGCTTGAAGTCCGGGGGTCAGTCGACTATCGGTTGCATCAATGACGATGGGAATAAACGAGACCTGCCAACACAAGTATTGTATGTATGTATGTGCATAGGTAGGTACATACAGATACCCCGACAATATCATGCTCTGGACGATCAACAACCTCGGCAAAACATCTCGCCCCTTTATCAGACAGAACCTTACTAGAACCGGAGAAAACTGCGAGAATCTCCAAACATGGACCGAGTAAGTCGTCGGTGGATTCACCCACTAAACAGAAACGCCACAGGTACAGCCTCAACGTGTGCTTTGCCTCCCTTGCGGAGGGAAAAAGGGATAACGCGATGAAATAGCCCCTTCTAGCCCCTTCAGTCATGGCGCTTTCAGCATTCCTCAGATGACCGGCTCCCACTGTCTCGTAATATAAACGTATGGGGTTCGAAATGGATAAGACCCGCGGCCGGTCTCGTGACCCGTCCCACATTACGTCATCGTCAATCTGGTCATTGTCGAAAGCCACCTTGACCTTCGCCATTCGGAAGAATCGTATTGGGATTCGGGAGGCCTCTCGTCCAAAGTGGAACCCCAATATCCAACCATGTCGCTCTCCCGGCGAATGACGCTGCAGAGCTTCCTGTCTACGGCCAGAAGCGCCCTCAGCGCCCCCGCGAGTCAGAGGCCTACACCACTGACTCTTGTCGTAGGCAATGAGTCGGCCGGTGAGTCGGCCGCGGATGGGAGTAAAACCCAGGGGGGGGGGAAGTGCTGATGAAGGCGCGCAGACCTCGACTCGCTCTGTTGCGCCATCGTCTACGCATATCTCCGCTCGCAACAGGAACACGGAGACCAGACCCCTGGAAGCCTCCACATTCCGCTCGCTAACCTCCCTCGAGCTGACCTCGGCCTCCGCCCGGAAATGACGGCCGTGCTGGCCCACGCCCAGCTCCGGCCCTCCGACCTGATTACCCTGTCTGATTTGCCCGACTTGTCTTCGACCGACTCGTCGACGCGCTGGGTTCTGGTCGATCACAATGCCTTGACCGGTCCGCTAGCCCGTTTCGCCCCTCGTGTTGTTGGCTGCATCGACCATCACCAAGACGAGCGCAGCGTGCCCGCCGACGCGTCTCCGCGTATCATCGAACCGTGTGGGAGTTGCATGAGCCTTGTCGTCGATGAAACTCGCCAGGAGTGGGATTCGCTAACGGCTCGCGACTCTGATGGCGACGACGCGCTGGTCAAGCTCTGTCTTGCCCCTATTGTCATCGACACCGTCAACCTCTCGCCTTCCGCAAAGAAAGTCAAGCCCAAGGACACACACGCCGTTGACTACCTTGAGACCAAGCTCTCAAACCCCGAATCTTTCTCTCGCGACGCCTTCTTTGACGAGATTTCCGCCGTCAAAGATGACATCTCGCGCCTCACCCTGCGCGACCTCATGCGCAGGGACTACAAACAGTGGCGCGAGAACGATCTCGTCCTCGGCGTTAGTTGCGCAGTCGCCGACCTCGCCGCCCTTGTCGAGAAAGCTGGCGCTCCGAAGCCTCTGCTCGATAGCTTGTCCAGCTGGGCTGATGAGCGCGCTCTCGACATAGCTTCTATCATGACCGCCTGCAGCTCGGGCGGTAGCTTCCATCGCAACTTGCTTGTCTGGGGCCGTACCCCCCGCGGCGAGGCTGCTGTCGCTCGCTTTGTTGACGACGCCACCGCTCCGCTCCGCCTGCAGACTTGGTCTGGAGGCGAGCTCGATGATGGCAGTTGCTCGAGATTTGCGTGGGTCCAAGGAGAGCTGGCTGCTAGCCGTAAGCAAGTTGGGCCCTTGTTGCGGGAAGCCATGCGAAAAGTCTGAGGTAGCCTCTACTGAGCATCTGGTGAAATGCCGGTCTGAGTATCCATTAGGTAGGTGTGTACAGAGTAAAGGGGCGTAGTCTGACGACCTCTCGGCAACTCCCACGACGCACCGACAACATCATTATTCGTTTACTGGCGGAGAACCCATAGTTTCAAGTATTCCTACTCCGCACGTGCCGCCCCTGTCCTGGATGACTTTAAGTCCACTTCAGTGGCTGTAGTGTAGATGCATTTGGCAGTGAAGCATATATACAGAATCACCCCCACGTCTGACTACTCTGCGAGGCGTCGTTATTCATCGACGATAGCCTCTCGACATCAACCCACATTGGCCTCGAGACGCTTGTTCGTGGCATCTGTGAGCATCATCGAAAACTCGCGCTTAGCCAACCCCCGCAACTCGAGGGGTGTGTCGCACTTGTTGAACCTCCTCTGATCGTCGACCGTCGGGTCAGCCACGAGGACGCATTCTCTGAGGCGGCTATACAGAAGGCCCACCGGCAACACTGGCGGGTCTTCTTGCTGCATCTGCGGGTACATCCAGCGCAGGCAGTCTGTACAGAGCACGTTGTTTTGCGATGCCGCCAGGCTGCGGAACGCCAGCTCGTAGACTCTCGCTGAACGCCGCATCTGGAAGCGGGCTGGCGTGCGGAACGCGTCGACGAAGCGGTCCCAGAGCCCGCGCCGAGCGTAGGCGTCCATCAACCTCAGTACGTGCAGCTCCTGAAGAGGTGCCTGTTTATCTAAAAGGACCGCCTCGAGGTTGCTCTGCGACTTGGCCAGTTTCTGCCCATAATCTGGGGAGAGGACCAGCGAGGTAATCAAAGTGACGAGCATGTCTGTGCTGTCTATCGTCAATCCTCGCTCTTGGCCGGTCAGTAGCAGATCGTTCACGATGACAAGCCGCTCCAACTCAGCATTCTCACGAACGGTGTCAACCAATAAGGCGGAGGCGACTAGTCTTTCCAGAGTCGCGGGCTCCATCGGTAAGGCTCTGAGCTGGAAATTAGAGATTTGTCGCTGCAGCGCCACTAAGCCATCGTCTGGAATGTCTTCCTGTATGGCAGCCTGCGTCGACTGTAAGTCCGCGCTCGACTGAAGGCGTCGGGCTAGTGTCGAGAAAAGTCTCCGCTGCGGCGACGAATCTTGCCGGTGAGCTTGGAGGGCGGAGGTGATGGTGGTGCGAGGCAGCTGAAGCTTTGCCGATACGAGAGCTTCAACTTCTGCCTGATCTTTGGCTTCACCATTTATGCGTCTCTTCCGCCGAATGCTTTCCCTCAGCTGTTCCTGCCACAAGCTTTCCAGGTCGAGCTCATTCCGCCTCTTCTCGGTCAGACATTGTACTGCCACCGTAGTGCCTGTATGTGTCGTGGTAAAGCCGGAGACGTTGCCACTTGAATCATATTGCGCCACCTCGCCCATGGCCGCCTTTCCAGTTGAGTTTCCCGTCGAGAAGGAGACGCAGATCCAGTCCGTCGACAGACCATAGTCTCCTTCCGGAAGAATCATGGGGTTGGTACCCATAAGCTTCGCCTTTTTCCTCAGCCGCCGGAGCTTGGTCCTCAGTAAGTTTGACCCAATGAGGCCGTCGGCCTTGGCGGAGACTGCGTGGTTCCTACGGAGCCAACGTACGAAGCGGCCCGAAGATACGTGCAGGTGACGATCGCTTCGAGCCGTGGCAATCACCATCATCAGTCTCGGACCAAGAGACGCCGCCGGATCCAGATCCCGCAAATCAAGGAGAGCGATATCATCCAGCCCCATGTCTTCGTATATATACTTTATCATCGGGGTAAGAAGCGAAGGGGCGTCTTCGGGAGGTTGGGGTAGTGTGACCTCGTGCGGCTTCCAAGGCTTAGTAGGAGGTTCAACCTCAAGAAACCAAGGCTTCGAGCTCGGTTCTTCGTCCTTTTGTGTCTCCAGAGATGACCTGAGTGGCGAATTCTCGAAATGAAAACTCTCGGCACGATCGCGCGACTCATGATCAAGAGATGGGCGCATCTGCGAAACCGAGAAAGCTCTAATGGCAGCCGATGGAGGAAAGCCGCGGATGGTCGGTGCAGCACTGCCGAGCAAAGCGCCCAAGACTGCGCTTCGGCAGGCGAAGCACCTGAGAGCCGCCATGGTCGACCGCAAGGGCATGGGAGAGGAGAGCTACCGTGTGTCGTAGTCGGACCAGGACTTCATGTAAGCGTCATCGACGGAGTGTCTTGGAAGCTAAAGCCATGGAGTTGAAGGGAGGTTGAACGGATTTCTAGCGCTGAAGTGTGGACCTTGTGGACAGAAATGACTAAGCCCGGGACGGTAAAGTGGCTGCTACCTTAGTGGGCAGTCGGTGGATACCTGATAGGTACCCTGGTATCCTGATACTGGCAGAAAAGAAAAAACGTCGATTTTTTTTCTTGCATCGTCTTTTTTCTTCCATCTCTTCGGCCGTGTCCGGCAACTTTGCCGCCTCTCTCCCCCTTCTCTCTTTCTCTCCCACTGAGTCTCGTCTATCCTCATCTTCATCTCTTTCTGCAGCTTGTCAAGGGTTTTTATTCTTCATGGCATAACTCTGTTTGCGTTATAAGTCAAGCCTTGCATACAAGAGTCACAGCAGCGTGCACCATCACAAAGACGTGCGACTTGCGCCTCGCTCGCTGCCTGCACAATGCTTTCCCGCCAGGCCTGCTGTGGCCTATCCCTCCATCGATCGGCCGTCTCGCGACCTACTCCGGCTTCATTGAAATGTTCTGCGCATCGGACCTCGACTCTGTCCCTTGGGCGGCGCCTGCTCGTCACCTGCCTCTCTCATACCCGGGACCAGATCCAGGAGCATCATCGCCCTATACAGACAAGACTTTTTGCTACGGCTATTGAACAATACCAACCGTACTACAATCCATCCCTACCGCCATTAGGAGGGTCCCCTGGATTTCTCGATCCGCCTTCACCTTTGATACTACCAGACACTACGTATTTACGATCAGCGACAAGAATCAACAGAAGCGGAATTCCTGGGAGCACAGACGATATGCTTGCTCTGTTCGATGCCTGTATCAGCGTGGGAAAGCTTGAACGAGCGGCTCTTGTTATCAAACGCTTCTACACGATGGGGTTGCTGTCTGCCGAGGAGCGGATTCTACTGAACAACAAATATCTCCGAGCATCATTGGACCAGATCCGTCACAAGCCCAGCAAAAAACTAGTAGAAGGACTCCATAAGTGGTATGAGCTACAAATTCGAGATAAACGCCTGCCGCAAACTGCAGAAACCGTTGCCTGCATGCTCAAGGCTTCTCTGTTGTCCGAGGATGGGTCGAGGCTGGAACGCCTGATCAAACGCTATATGGACATGGCGCCGGGCGAAGCAGGCCTGCGAGTGCTCAACATGTCGGAAATCTTGAACGATCACGATATTGCTGTCATCACCGAGATTTGCCCAACGTACAACCTGGACGAGGAAGAAAACCAGGAAGAATTGCTGGCGAACGGTGAAAGTGTGACCGACGAAGACGCACATCCTCTACAGACAGACGATTTTCCGGCAGTCCAGGAAACGCCTCAAAGAGGACAGGGTCTTGAATCGCTGAGACGGGGTTTATCCCTCTTCAAGACCCTCAAAGATGTCGACGTCTCCACCCTCTCCAAACCAGAGCAACACAGGATTCAGCTGATGCTGGAACGCGACTCTATCGACGCGGCCATAGCGAAGTGGCGGCATGACCGTAAGGCTTTGCAGAAAGCCGGCATCACCATGGAGTGCGGATCGGCCAGAGCCGGGAGCTTTTTTTCGCAAAACTTGGCCACTTGGCTGGAAGCTATGGAGACTCGACTATTACAAGAACAACGGCTATGTGATGAATCGGAACTCAAGCCGAAAAAAACGGATTTAGATTTCCAGCGGTGCCTCTATGGACCATTTCTGCGACAATCTACTCCGGAGCGGCTCTCGGCACTGACGATCTTAACCGTTATCAATCTCGGTGCCATGTGTGGCATGGACCGGGGCGTCACGGTCAGCAGGCTTGTTACCAACCTCGCAAGGCTTGTTCAGGAAGACATCAAGCTCCAACGGAAAGAAGATGCCCGCAAGGCCGCCCGGAAGCTAAAGGTCTCGCTTCGCCGTGAGGCTCTAGCTCGGGAAGAAGCTGAGGCAAAAGGCAAGCCCGCCATGGAAAGGCCCCCCATGGAACAGCCCCCCATGGAACAGCCCCCCATGAAACCCGAGGACCAGGTATACGAACTCAGCGAAGAAGCGCTTCAAAGAGCAGCTGACAGGGCCGTCGAGAGGTACGAAAAAGTAATTCGTCGTAGGGAACAGCTAGTGGCAGAGGCTGCGGCGGCAGGTAAGCCTCGCCCGCGATTTAAGAAGATTACAAAAACTCTCGAACAGCATCACGAAATAGAGCGCGAAACAGAGATGCGCAGAGCCCTCCGGAAGATCGAACTCCGGAGTCAGCGTCTGGCGAAGAGTGAGGCCGAGCGTGAGGCTAAGCTTGAAGCTAAAGCCAAGCTCGAGGCAGAGATTGAGGCTCAAAATCGGGAACAGTCTTCGGCAGAACCCCAGGTCATCGAGCTATCCGCGACGACCCAGAAATTAATACCAAGCATGAACAAGAAGCCTTGGTCGCAGGACATTTGTGCTCACGTCGGCTCGATACTCCTCAAAGTCCTTCTCGAGACAGCCAAAATCAAGGTTACCACACGGCACCCGAAGACACAAGAGCTGGTGAGCCAATACCAGCCGGCCTTCATGCATGTGCAGCAGCCTCGGAAGGGGAAAAAGGTCGGCGTCTTCATGCTCAACTTGCAGTTGGCGGAAAAGCTCAGGGAAGAACCAGTTGGAGACTTCATCACTAAGCACTTGCCCATGCTCGTGGAGCCGAAGCCCTGGGCAAGTTTTCACAGTGGCGGATATCTGGCTTCTGAGACGGCTCTCGTTCGGGTAAAGGCGGGCAATGTCGAACAGACTCTCTACAGCAAGGCCGCCATTGAAACCGGTGATATGGCGCAGGTTTTGAAGGGGCTCGACATCCTCGGCAAGACGGCTTGGCGGATCAACGAGAGTGTTCTTCGAGTGATGCTGGAAGCCTGGAACTCGGGCGCAGAGATCGCCAACATACCGCCTCTCAACCCCGAATTCGATCTCCCTCCCGAACCGGACCCGTCGACCGACCCGCTCAAACGGCTTGAGTGGATTCACGCCATCAAAGGTGTTCAAAACACGAAGATGGCTTTGCACTCTCAGCGGTGCTACATGAATCTCCAACTCGAAATTGCGCGAGCCTACCGGAACCAGACCATGTACTACCCGCACAATGTTGACTATCGAGGCCGCGCGTATCCCATGCCGACGTACATGAACCACATGGGTGCCGACCATGTCCGCGGACTCCTCAGGTTTGCCAAGGGAAGAGAGCTCGGCGTCCGGGGTTTGAGATGGCTCAAAATCCATCTGGCCAACGTCTATGGTTTTGATAAATCGAGCTTCGACGAGCGAGAAAGCTTCGCCAACGACAACATGGATAACGTAATGGAGTCGGTCACAAATCCGTTGGACGGCAGCCGCTGGTGGCTCCAAGCTGAGGATCCCTGGCAATGTCTTGCTGCCTGTTTCGAGCTCAAGGCAGCGATGAATCTTGCCGACCCGACCAAATACGTGTCTCATCTGCCGATTCATCAGGACGGCACATGTAACGGCCTACAGCACTACGCCGCTCTCGGTGGTGATGTTTGGGGCGCCAAGCAGGTCAACCTGGAGCCCAGCGATCGGCCGGCGGACGTGTATTCAGCCGTGGCCGACCTAGTCAAGAAGTCCATCGACGACGATGCTGCTGCTGGCGAGCCGATGGCCAAAACTCTGCAAGGCAAGGTGACGCGAAAAGTCGTCAAGCAGACGGTCATGACCAACGTCTACGGTGTCACTTTCAACGGGGCCAAGAAGCAGGTGTGCAAGCAACTCGACGACCTCTATCCAACCCTGGGCAAGGACAACGGCACGAACAATTTGACGCTGTCAATGTATGTCGCTCGGCTTATCTTTAGGGCTCTGTCAACCATGTTCCGAGGAGCGCACGACATCCAGTATTGGCTGGGCGAGGTTGGCGGCCGCGTGTGCAGGGCTTTGACAAAGACGCAGCTGAAGCTGTTGGCCGAGATAGAAGAGTCCGGCGACGCGTTGGAAAGCGATAGTTTGGCAGGCGTTCGCCGAGCCAAGCTCGCCGAACTGCAGACAAAATTGGCGACGGAGTTTCGATCTACCATTGTTTGGACAACGCCGTTGCGGATGCCCGTCGTTCAGCCATATCGGAAGACTACCACGAGAGAGATCAGAACGTGTCTGCAGGCGGTGGTATGCGCGTTGACGGATGCGACGGACCCGGTGAACCGCAAAAAGCAGTTGCAGGGATTCCCGCCCAACTTCATTCACTCTCTCGACGCCAGCCATATGGTGCTGTCGGCCGTCCGATGCGACGAGCTTGGCCTCACATTTGCTGCCGTACACGATTCATTCTGGACACATGCCGCAGACGTTGATACGATGAATGACGTGTTGCGAGACGCCTTCATCCGCATTCACCAAGAAAACGTCATTGAACGACTGGCGGCCGAGTTCGAAACACGACACAAGGGATCGATGTACTTGGCACACATAGACTCGCTATCGGAAGTCGGGAAGAAGATTAGGCAACTGCGCGCCCAGACGAGGCGGACAATCGAAGAGGAGCTCGTTCTCGAATACCGGCGGTTGAGGCTCCTGTCGTCAGGAAAGGCAAAGGATGTCGCCAAAGCCAAGGAAATTCTCACACCAGCGGCGTTGTACGAAGCCATGCATTCGAAAGAAGTCGACATTGACATTGAAGCAGACATGAAGAACATAGGTATTGGCGAAATCCCGGCGGAAGAAGACGACGAAGACAACGCCATACTGAACGACGTGTTGGGCGAGGTGTTGTCGGAGGAAGAGTCGGACGAGACGACGGATGACGACATTCCGAGTCTGGAAGAATCTGACGATGCGCCAGCTCCCGAAGAGGAAGAGAAGACAAAGGAAGCAAAGAAGAAGCCCAAATCCAGAAAGAAGAAGGGGAAGAAAGCGGACGAAAGTGAGGATTCCGATCTGAAGGACGCAAAGGAGGACGAGGATGATGAGACGAGTGTGAAGGAGGGCGGCGTTATGCGGATGTCGATCAAAACAGGGCGGAAACTCAAGGGTTTTCGCGGCAGGGCTTTGACATTTTGGATGCCTCTTACCATTCCGCCCGTTCCTGAGAGGGTAAGTCTTACGAGCCGGCTCCAGTCGGTGGGAAGGAAGTCTTTGGCTGACGATGGTTGTCCGTGCAGGGCGGCTTTGATGTGAACCGGTTGCGGGAGAGCAAGTACTTTTTCTCGTGAACGAGATTCGGTTGTGCCTGATTTAGCACGGCGATGGCAACAGCATCTTCTTTCACCTACATTTTTATCCGGCGTTGTCGGGCTTCAGGCGCATCTTTTGAGGAGAAATGTACAAAGAGTCGAAGACATGGGGCATCATGGGAAAGCGCAATGTGTATCATCTTGAGTAAAAGTGTTTGGGTCGGCGCTGAGACAGAGTGGTGGTATAGAGCTGAGGAGGTTGTTGACGATAGACGGATGATGTGTTGATAGCTGTATAAAGCAAGTATTCGGAGAGACTGTTATCTGACGCGGCCATGGAAAGACGGTTGTTGTCATAGAGAGGGAGTTTTGTTATATATGTAGGTAGGTACGGACTATGACTACATACCTAAATAGGTACCTATGCAATGGCAAGTTTATGAAGGAGTATTATTCATAGTTGTCAAGGCATCTAATATGATTATATGAACACCTACGGATTACTTAATGTGCATACATATGGCTGATTAAGCCGATAATTAACACTGGCCGGGGTGCCCTAACTTCTGAAAGACGTTCATCTCTTTCCAATATTCACACCCTCTTCTTGCCCGCCATCCATCTTCTCCCTTCTTCCGTTTGTCGCGAAATCACAAAGCCCACCCAAGATCGCCGCCAAATACCTATCTACCTACCTCGAAAATAATCCCCCTAAAAAAAATGCCTCTCGGATGGTACCTGGCTCAGGGGATGATACCGCTCGGTTATAGTAGCAGCGATGACGAAGACGGTCCCTGCGAGCTCCCGGACGGCAGAGTGGTTTGTGGTCTACACGGTCTGGCGTTCTGCATGAAGTGCTGTGTAGATTACACCGTGGTAAGCGCTCTTTCTCACGATAGCGAGGAGGAGGAGGATGACCAGGATTTTGCTCACTCTGATTCAAACGACGAGATCAACGACTCGAACCTCACGGGATCTACTGCAGGTCACTCAAACAATGGACCCATCCCAGGAATGCCCGTGAGGAAAGGTACCGGTCGGCACTTTCCAACCAAGTTTGTCCCGCCGCCGGCTTCAGGCACTCCCTCGGACTTATTTTCTGGCCGGAAGAACCATATGCGTGTGACAAGGAAAGTAAATAATTGAGTGCAAAGCTAATGAAATATGATGCTAATATACTCCTATCAGGCATACTTTCTGGAGTGACGACGGCAAAGTCCTCATCCTCACCGATGGTGCATGTCTGAACAACGGCCAACCAAACCCGAAGGCCGGTTGGGCTTTCTGGCACGGAATAGACCCTTCCGGCAAGCGACTGGTCGCCTCTGGCCGCCTAGAGAAAAGGGGGCCTTTCGGAGACTATGGCGTTCAGTCCAGCAACCGGGCGGAGCTTCGCGCTGTTATTGCAGCCCTAGGTTTCCGACATTGGCCAGACGAGGGGTTCCATACGGTTGTCATCGCCACCGATTCCGAGTATGTGGTTGAGGGTTCCACTAAATGGGCCAAGTCGTGGATCGTGAATAGCTGGACGACAAGCGGGGGGGGGAAGGTCAAGAACAAGGACCTGTGGGAGGCGTTGCTGGGCCAAGTCGAGAAATTCGACGAGTACGGGATGGCTGTCCAGTTCTGGAAGATACCGAGAGACTATAACATGGTTGCTGATGCAGCTGCTAAGGCCGCTGCTGACGAGGAGGATGCACCTGATGAGTGGAGAAGAGTTCTCGGGAGGAATGTTTAGCAATTTGGAGCCACGGGGCGCCAAAAAAAACGCAGTCATTAAACACTACATATCTATGAGCTTGACGGAATCCCATGTTTTCTAGCAGCTATAGCCGTATGTATGTATGTACGAGACTGATGAGAATATGTGTTATATGAAGGCTATATCGCTGCATGACGTGATTGAGAAGCAAACGAGATGCGGAGGTTAGTATATATGGATCTGTGTGTTGTACGGACACACGGCGCCCCTGATACAAGAATTCTGATACCATTCTACTAATCTATCTACCTATCTCACGACGGCGCCCTTCAACGACTTGACAATGCAGACACCGCCGTCCTCGGTGACGAGCCTTCCAACGCCTGGCTTTCCCAACTGCTCGACGCGGGCGGCGTCAAAGGCAACCTCGCGGCTATCGTTCGTGGTGAAAGCCGGCTGGAACATCTCCCAGATCTTCTTCTTGGGATTCAACTGACCCTCAGGCTCTCCCTTCCAGCCCTCAAAGAAGACACGCTGACCGGGTTTAGCGCCCTCGGGCGGCGTGACGAGCTCTACAGGACCCTTGTGATCGTCGTCGCCGGGGGGCGAGGCGGCGAGGACCATGGCAGAGGACTTGATGCCGCGCATCTTGACGGGCTTGAGGTTGCAGACGACGACGACGTCGCGCCCTTGCATCTCGGCGAGGGGAATCAGGCCATTGAGTCCGGAGCAGACGGTGCGGCACACGTGGCCTTCGTACGTGACGGTGTCATCGCTCTCCGGGTCGCCCATGGCGATGGTGGAGACGTATAGCGAGTCGGCATCCGGGTGGTTGATGGCCTTGAGGATACGACCGACGCGAAGGTCGATGAGTGAAGGGGAAAGAGGCGCCGCGGCGGGAGGTGCCTTTTGTTGTTTTTGAGGCTTCTCTTTCTTTCCGGCGGCGGGCTTATCGGATGATGATGCTGTCCCCTTGGTACGATCGACGAGGGTCGAGTCCTCGCCTTTCTTGGCCTTTGTCGCAGCAGCAGCAGGTTTCGTCGGAACGTGACGAACATCCTCACAATCAACAGCAACCTTGGAAGAAGAATCAAGCTTCATGTCAAAGACAGGCGCATTCTGCACATAATCCACATGACGAACCACATGCGGCATCCCATCTTGACCGGAACGTTCCTCAGCCGACCAAGAAGCTACGACGGGAGCGACGACCTCGTAGACGGCAACGTCAGCCTTGCTCGGCTTCGCTCCCAGCAAGGTCGTTCGACTGGCTAAATGGGAATTGAGCTTCTGGAGAAGAGCTGGTCGCTGTTGGGCATCTTGGCTTCGGAGCTCATCTGCTGTTGAGAGCCAGCGCTTGATCTCGGCCTCTTCCGTGGGCGTGTATTGCTGTGAGCTGAGGGTTGCCATGGCTTGAGTTCGGGAGAGGAGGAAGGCCGATCGGCGGAGGGCCGGACGGAAGAAGGTCTGGAGGAGGGACAGCGTGGGTGAGTTTGACGAGGGTGAAGAGGAGGGTGAAGGTATGGCTGCCGGCTGGTGAAGCTGTTCTTTGAGTGCTTGCTTGGTTGTTGTAGGTGGTTTTTTCACCGAATGATGAGTCAGCCTTTCTCTAGGTCATCTGTTAGCCAGCTCACGGCTTCAAAGTCCCACGCGCGTTGAATCTCCACCCAACAGTACAAAAATCTATCCTCTGCTGTAACGCACAGACAGACAGCGACAGACAGACACACACACTCTTTACGCGAGACACGATCGCGTCTTCGAACAGACAAGCGCGTCTTCCCTCTCGCATCTCTCTTTCTCTCTCGTCTGTCTCCATACATACACACATACGGTCCCTTCGTCTCGCTGCTATTCCATTCGTTTCGTCTCTCCTTTCTTCTAGTTGCTTTTTTCTCCCCTCGCTTTTCTTTTCATCCTTCTTTTTTTTTCCCTTCTAGAAAATCCTAAACGTCATCTGTTCTCCCTCTACCTTTTCGCCACCGCGGCCCGTTCGCCAGCTGCCAGGGCAGGGAGAGAATTGGAACTTAAAGAGTCAATTTAGCCCAACTGGGTTTCTCGACTGCTGCGCTAGACGTTTTGGCTGCAACAATTCAGAGAAAAGCACAATGACGTCGTCCGAAGTTGATTCCGTCCTGTCTGCAGTCGACGACTCGGATACGCCGCCGAGTTCACCCCCGATCTCGGACGATCACGAAGCTTTTGTCGACGAAGCCTTGCTAAAGGAAGAACTTGCCGCTCGACAGGAGAATGACAAGGTCGAGGAGCAGCGTCGTCAGGCTCTTGCTCGCAAGCGGACCAAGAAGAAGAAGAAACCAGAGACCAAGGCTGAGAGAGAGGCCAAGGCACGAGAACTCGACGAGTTGCTTGTCAAAAGCGCTGCGTTTAGTGACATTCTGACGAAGAAGACGAAGGCGCTCGGCCGTGTCGGCAGCAGTCTCGATGGAAAGACATTGGGCGAACATGACCTTGTCATGGCAAACCAGCCGAAGTGCATGGTCAACGGCACCATGCATCAGTATCAACTCGAGGGTCTTACTTGGATGTTTGAGATTTGCGCCCAGGGTATGAGCGGCATTTTGGCTGACGAAATGGGTCTCGGTAAGAATCAGCTCTGAAGTAACCGCTCGCCCTTCATTTGCTTACGACCGCAGGCAAAACCGTGCAAACTATCGCTCTCATCGCCCTGCTTCGTGAGCAGGAGAACTATCTCGGCCCTCACCTTATCGTCGCCCCCCTGAGCACTCTCGGGAACTGGGAGAATGAGTTTCGCAAATGGACACCCTCTATACCCGTCTTGATGTACCACGGCGACAAGAACCGTCGCGAACATCTCTACAAGACAAAGATATCGTCCAACCTCTCACAGGGTCGGCCAAACAACAAATTCCCCATAGTGCTCACCTCTTATGAGATGGTACTCAGAGACCAACATCACCTCTCCAGAGTAAACTGGGAGTTCATTATCATTGTCAGTATTCGCATCGCTGTGTCTGCTCAACGGCGGCACTGACAGCCTTACAGGATGAAGGACACCGCATGAAGAATGCCGAGGCCAAGCTGTTCCAACAACTCCGACAATTCTCGTCGGCCACTCGCTTGCTGATCACCGGCACGCCCCTACAGAACAACCTAAAGGAGCTATGGTCGTTGCTTCACTTTTTGCTCCCCAACATCTTCACCGACTGGGACGCTTTCGAGTCATGGTTTGACTTCTCAGACCTCGAAGACGAAGAGACGACGGTCCAATTTATTGGTGACCGTCAAAAACAGGATATCGTAAAGAAGATGCACCTAATACTACAGCCACTTCTTCTCCGACGAATTAAGCAGGACGTCGCCGCCTATCTTCCGAAGAAGCGCGAATATGTGCTGTTTGCTCCCATGACCAGAGAACAGACAGACTTGTATAATGCTTTTACGGACAAGTCTGTCGATACGCGCGTCTATCTCGAGCAAAGAGCCGTCGAAGTCATGGCCAACAGCCTCGTTCCAGCCATGGAAGCTCTCGGCTCCGCGAAGCGTTCTACTCGGCCTAAAGAAACGCCCACCTCTCAGCGATCAACACGTACCTCGACACCATCTGCTCCGAATGCCTTCTCCATGATGATGGCGGGTAAAAAGGACAACAAGCGAAAAGGCCCGCCGACTGCGGTTTCGTCCGCGGCAAAGGCTGCCAAGTCGAGCAGAGCGTCCACCCCGGCTAGCACCCGAAGTCGAGGCCGCAAGGCAAAGTCGTACGCAGAGACCAACCCGGATGAGGAGGATGCTCTCTCGGACGACGCGTTCGAAGAGAAACTTGCCCGAGAGATGAGCCGAGATGAAGAGAAAGAGGAGGTAAAGTCGGAGTCTCCTGAAGAAGCGCTGCTCAAGCAGGGTGTGGAACTTGCCAGTAAGCATCACTCCCCCTTTTCTTGCTGTCTCTACCTTCGTCTCTACCTTCAACTCCCTTGATTCTTACTCAAGCTTACTGACCTCGTCGCAGAGAAGCAGATTGCTCACAAGAAACTGGGCAATACCCTCGCCCAACTTCGTCTAGTCTGCAACAGTCCGCACAACTTCTATAACCCCTGGGCAGCAAAGGATGACATCCCCGTCGACGAGTCCATCGTAACGGCATCCGGAAAGATGCTCCTGCTCGACCGCCTCCTCCCCCGACTCTTCCGCGATGGTCATAAGGTTCTGATATTTTCGCAATTCGTCACTCAGCTGGACATCCTAGAAGACTACTGCAACGCGTTACGAGGCTGGCCCGTCTGTCGCATCGACGGTTCCGTCGCGCAAGCCAGTCGCCAGCAGCAAATATCCGACTTCAACGAGCGATCAGACTACAAGATCTTCCTCCTCTCCACCCGAGCAGGAGGCCAAGGCATCAACCTCGCCGCCGCCGACACCGTGATCCTTTTCGACTCCGACTTCAACCCTCAGCAAGATCTCCAAGCGCAAGACCGATGCCATCGCATAGGCCAGACGAGACCCGTCCTCGTCTACCGACTAGCAACCCGCGACACAGTCGAAGAATCCCTCCTGTCCTCCGCAGACGCAAAGCGCCGTCTCGAGAAGCTCGTCATTCAAAACGGCGCCTTTCATAAAAAGATGCAGTCGCAGAATCAGGAACACCTTCAATCTTCAGATGAAAAACTAAATCAGGATGAAGATGAAGACGACGCTCTACGCGCCCTCCTCCTCAAAGACGGCCTTTCATATGACGTCGCTGCCCCCCACGTCCTCGCCGACGAAGACCTAGACGCCCTCTGCGATCGCTCAGACGAAGCCTACGAGATGGCTGCCAAGGGTCTCGGTGACGCGGATCTGTACCGTGTTGTTGAGACGAGGTCAGATGCCATCACTCTCACGAGGAGGACATGATGCCTTTCTTTTTTCTTTACCCCTAATTTTCACCCCCTTCCCCCCCCTTTTTCTCCGCATACAGATACATCCAAGGATAAACTCCTGTCTTTTCTTTTGTCCCTTATTAGACAAAACTGCATGCGAAAACCATAGATTCCAGCGCTTCCTTCGAGATTTTCTTGCAACATTTTTGTTTTTGTTTTTTTCAGATGCTTCCTAGCTAAGAAAGCCGATACTTTGCTCATATAGATCATACAGCATATACACAACCATCGCTCTCAAGGAACAAAGGAAAAGAAACAAGAAAGTAAATCCGTGAAAGAATGGGCGGTTCAGTCCAGCTCCGTCACATATCCGACACTAGTCCTCGGCCGGTGTTCAATCATGGCCGTCGCCGGCCTTAGCCTTGCAGCCAGCCTATCCTGGCTCTCGACCAGCAAGCGCTGAGCGGCGAGTCGCTTCCCGATCCGCCGATCGGCGTCCTTCTCGATTCGCTCCGCCACCTGCAGCTCGCCCATGTTGATGCTGCTGAGGGTTCGTACGTGACCGACACGCGCCGAGTTGATCTGTTGTTCCCAGTCGAGGGCCTTTCGTCGACGCGCCTCCTCCGCCTCGAGCTCTGTTTCGGCGAGGGCCTTGGCGCTGCCGAGGGAGGCGTCTGCCATGGCCCGATGCTCTGCGAGTCGCCTCTCGTGCGCCGAGGCGGCGACGGCCTCTGCTGCCTCCGCGCGGGATCGAATGCTGGCGAGCTCGTGGCCGTGAAGTTTCCTTCGACGACTGTAGTCGGCCTTCTCCTGCTGTGCCGCGATCTGCCGCTCTACGTCTGCGAGCTGGCGTTTGCAAGCCATGGCGATGGAAAGATCCTCGGATTGCATGGCTAGCCGCGACAGCCGAGCCCTGCGCGCGCGATCCTCTGCCTCAACCTCCTCCGGCAGTCCGACTGCTCCCTCGGGCTGCGGCCCTTCATTGGCGTAGAACATGTCGACGGCGCGGCTGGCACGCAGCACCGACAGAAGCTCGTCGTTGACGCCCGACGGCCCCAGCACCTTGCTGATGTACATTGTGGGCGAGTAGGTGTATTCGCCGAGGGTGAAGCGGTTGAAGGGCTTGTTGACGTGCTTCCACATGCCGCTCTTCAGCAGCGCCCTGGTCGTCACCACGGGATCGGTCGCATCGAAGCATAAGAGCAGAAACGACTTGCCGTTGGACTTGATCGTCAGGTCCGAGTCGGAGCCCATGAGAAGCCCCATGATTTTCAACATGGCTCGTTCCCGCAAAGCCGTCAACTCGCCTGCGTCCGACCCGTGGAGACAAACCTCACCCAGAGCGCTTCGGCCGCCGTGCAGCGGACTGGGAAAGTCTGGGTCGTGGCCTGCCTGTACGAGAAGCGTGACGGCCGGCAGGTTCAGGTTGCGGGCCGCGTTGTGCAGAGATCCGTCGTCTTTCGACGGTTCCGCCGCCAGAAGAATCATCAACAACTGCACTGCCACCTCGCCGCTGGCATTGGCTGCCATACACAGAGATGTTCGTCCTTGGTTGTCGAGGGCGTCGCTGTCGGCGCCGTGGTCTATCAACGACTTGACCAGATCCGGCCGTCGATTTTGCGTGGCCAGCATCAACGGCGTCGTTCGAGTCACGTTCGACTCTGCGTTTACTTTGGCTTTGGGGCCTATCGTCAGCAGGCGTGTCCCAGTCTGTCCTGGTTGCAGTGGCTCACCTCCTCGCTCGATCAGCATTTTGATTACCGCCGTGCTGACCCTTTTCTGCGGCTGAGCGACGGCCCAAAGCAGAAGAGTGGCCTCTTCCTCCTCTCCCGTCTCGGGATAGATCAAGCATCTAGTTGCCTGATCGTGATAGAAGCCGGCGTTGAGCAGCGTCTCGAGCACCGCGGTCGACCTAGGATACTGGCTGATGGCCCGCTTGACCATTGGTTCATAACCCTGTGGTCCGGCCGCGACGTCAAGCTCGACCTCACCGTCGCGATATTCTGTGAAAATCTTGAAGAGATCCAGGACGCTCTCTTGACTGGTCTCGGTGTCGAATATGCACTGAAACGCACAAGATAGCGTGTCGGCCGACGGATGGAATCCGAGGAGACGCTCAGTCCAGGCCTTGTCTGCCTTGGAAGCGGCTTGCTGTAGCACTTGACCGTCGTTATAGTCTATTTCAGGCTCATGAGCCACCAAAAGGTTGAAAAAGGCGTCGGCCAAAGGTCGAGACTCCATAAAGGAATTCTTCATAACGAGGATCAAGGCTCGGCTCAATGCCTGTGCATTCGCCACCTTGTCAAGAAGCAGTCGCGCCGTCTCAAGCCCGGCATCTGTGAACCACTTGCTGAATCCGTCTGCGGAAAAGGCCTCGCTGAAGGCCTTCTCGATGCTCTCTTGCGGTAGGTCCGTCCCCAGGATGAGGGCCAAGGTTGAAGGTCTCATATTCCGGGCGGCATCCATCAAGGACTTGCATCCATCAACGGAGGCAGACGCGCCGTTTTCGAGAAACAACTTTACCAGACGCTCCTCGGCGTCTTCTTCGTTGACAGCATCGTTGAGAGTCTTGTCCAGATCCTCAGAGGCGCGCAGGCCGGCCTTGAACAGGCTGCAAGCAATGTGATATCGGTTTTCGCGCTGCAGGTTCCAGCAGGCACCGAGCGCCCGGAGGAGCGTGCACTGTGACACCTGTTTCTGATGGCGAGGCGCCAGGGGCAGCTTCGCCGACATGGGAGCTGCATCTTCCTCGTCGTATTGATCCTCACTCTCGAGGCCAAGCAGCAGGTCGAGGGTGGCCACGAACGCGCAGCTAGCCGCGGAAAAGACGCAGTCTCCGTTATTGTAGTTAGGGTCGGCCCCGAATGACAAGAGCACTCTCAAGAGTTCGATCCCATCCTCTCCATACCGGGCGGCCGACTGAAGCTGAGCATCAACCAAGTCTCCGCTAAGTCCATGGCCTAAGAGTTGTTCGAAGATGACGGCGCGTTTATTCAAGTCACCGACCTCGGTGGCGGCCTGGAAACCTGCCTTCAGCATATCCTGGTTGTCTGTGTTGGGGAATGCTTTGAGAAGAACTCTTAGAACTGCTGCCGATCCACGACGGCAAGCTTCTACGACAGCTTGGCCGCCATGACTTCCGTTTACGGCTCCTTGAGCCACGAGCATGTCGCACAGGTCGAGATCAGCGTCGCGAGAAGCGAAGAGTAGCGCCTTAGAGGCTGCTTCAGCCGAAACGCCAGCAGCCAAGAGACCTTGACACATCTTGCCCCGAGCCTCTCGGTTCTTGGTCGCCATAACCAAGCCCAGAGCTGAGTTCCGAGACTCTTCTGAAGACTTTGACGTGGAAATTAGCACTTCCATGATCTCCGGAGACTCTTTCGACGCAGACAGGGCGAGTGCCTCGCCGTCGGAAGGGTCTGCGCTGGCAGCCAAGACGCCGATCAGAGGCAGATCCTCTGGCAAGTTAGAGATTGTATAAGTCAATGCGCGGCTGGCTTCGTCGGCAAGCACACCAGCTTTGACCAACGCTCTGGTCAGTTCCTGCCGCTTCGTGGGTTCCGTGATTCGAAGTGCGTGCGGCAGCGCAACACCCAAAGCTGTCGGGGTTGGCTGTAGGCGCCATCCGAGTATGGTTTCAACCACCTCCGAATTGGCTCCAATGACGGCATGACTAAGAGCGGCGGCGTTGTGGGCGTTTGGATTCGCCCCGGCGGCAAGAAGTTGCCTCAGGCTGGACAGAGACGGCGCTGTCGGGCTGTCTTGGGCAAGAGACTTGACTTCGTGCACGAGCATCGAGTCGACGTCCTGCTTGCGTGTCGACCTGTACAGGAGCGTTTCGAGCTTCCGTGCCTTCTCTTCTGTCGACGGCAATGGCATAAGTCTTCTCAATGCGCGGGTAATGGACGACGTCGATGGCTCCCCCTGGTTGATGACCAGCTCGAGGACCTCGGGTTCGGCGATGGCGACGGCCTTGTTGATGATTGCACCATCTAGGAGATTGATGTCTGCATTTCCCTGCTGGACGAGGAGGCCCAGAAGAGGCAGGTCGACAGGGTATTCCGATAGCACCACCAACAAAGTCGACGCAACCTGGTCAACGGCCTTGTCGGCTCCAGCGCTGAGTAGCATCGCCGCGATTTGGACCCGAGTCGAGCGATCCGCAATCAGCATCATGTCTTGCAGATGAGCCGCTGCCGTCTTCGGCGACACCTTTTGCAGCAAGGGATCAAGCAGTTCGAGATCCGTGTCTTTGATGAGAGAGGAAAGCCCAGTCCCATGGCTAAAGCTGACATCGGCTTCGTACCTCAAAAGCAGCCTGATGAGAGTGGCGTCCCTTTCAGTTTCGTTGACGGCCTCGACGAGAGCACCTTGCAGACACGGACCAGGTAACGAGCTTTGTAAGAACAGCTCCGTCATGAGGCATCTGTCGTCCCTGTCTAGCTGTTTCGTCAAGGGGAAAACGGTCGTCAAGGTGGTTTGCGAGGGCTGCCTGGAAAGCATCTTGCGAGTCATCTGTAAATCTGCGCGAAGCAGAGCGGTACGCAGAGCCTCGCCAGAGTTGTAGTCGACTGCCGCTACGGCGTGCCTATTGGGACGGGGCGATCGTTGACCATGCGAGGAACGTGGCGAGACGGCAGGGAAGAAAGGGGTCAGTAAGAGATCAACAGACTTGACATCGCCAGCGTTTGCCGCATCGACGAGCATCTCGTCGAGAGAGGCGCCTGTTGCGCCTTGCCTCAGCAAAAGACTAAGGCTGGCGTGGCGCTGTTCGAACGGAGCGTCTTTCGGTATGAGCGACACGCACGTCGATGCCAACGACGGGCTGATGACGCACGGCTGGCGGAGAAACGACTGTACGAGCGTCATTTGCCCTCGAGTAATGGCAGACTTGAGTACAGCGCCGTCATCGTAGCCGGCCGCTGCGCCAAATTCGGCGAGCAGGGCTGCCATCTGAAGGAAATCAGCCTGGTAGTAGCTCTCGAGGATCTGCGAGACCGTGACGCCGCCGGCTCCACCGCAGAGAATAATCTCGACTAGCTCGAGCTTGATGGCCGGTTTGAGAGACGAATCACGCTGAATGGTAATGAGAGCATCGTTGAGGGCAGATCGCTGCGGAGGGTTGCTTCCGATGATGATAGCCAAGGCAATGTCTTGCCTTCCTGAGCTCACGGCGGATCGCAGTGCCTCTGCTTGGTTGTGGTTTCCATTGGCAGTGGAGCGGCTGAGGAGCAGGACGGCATCGAAGCAGCCGGCGCGGGCGGCGTCACACATGGCCGTTGACGTCCACGACGGCTCGGGATGGCGAATGGAACGGAGGATGAGGCTGACCATCTGCGAGTGTCCATGGATGGTGCAGGCCTGGCGCATGGCATCTTGGGCTTCGGTGCTGTGAGCTGCGCTGGCGCCATGGACGAGAAGCAGCTCGGCCATGGCAGTGTCGCCGCCGCGGATGGCGTACGGCAAGCAGGTGTCGAGAACAGCGGAGTCGGCATAAGGGAGCAAGACCTGAGCGAGCTGCACGTTCTTGCCGACGACGGCCAGACGAAGCAGCCGGACTCGGACATCATGAGGATCGACGTTGCGACGTTTATTGCGAATGCCGCCGCCCTTTTGCTTCGGCGTGCCAACCAGATGGACGCCGGCGGCGACCAGCTTGGCGGCAAGGGATTCGGCCACGCCCGGGGAACCGGCATTGGCCACCCAGGTGGTTAAGGCATCGAGCACGTCGTTGGGATCCCACGTCTTGCCCTTGCGAGAGAATGCTTGGCGGATGACGCCCTTGGGTCGGAGCTGGGCAGAATCGGCGGCGCGTCGCTGCAGAAAGTCTTCGGCCTGCTGATCATCTGCCGGCGTGCGAAAGGACGGCAGCGGTGCCGCAGTTGGAAGAGAAGGGAGTGCCTTGGCAGGAGCGATGCCCCAATTCTCGCAGAGCTGGGCGAGGCGTCGCTGGCGATCGTTGGTCGTCGCGGCCGGCATCCTAAGGGCTGTGCACCATCGGATGCAGCAAAGCTCTGTGCAGTAAGAGGAGTCCTGAAACCCTTGATAGAAGGCGATGAAGTGAGGTTTGAAGGTTTTGTTGTTCTTTCCTTGATTGCTCTAAGAGTCGTTACTTCCGTGAATGGCGGATATCTTTCAAGGAAGGTTGTTGATGTCCAGTTGCGCCTTCCTCTACAGTCCGATTCACACTGCTTTCTTTCCGTGATACCGACGTGATACCGATGTCGTCCGAAGGCGATGAATGGCTTAATTCAACCTCTTGAGTGAGAAAGGGGAGAAAAATTGAGAAGAGCAAGGCATGTCAGTGTCTAACTCAAGCGAAAGGGTCCTCTTATCAGTCCCACGCATTCGCTCATCCGCATCGATGAAAACAGTCCGAGTCATTTACAATAGCTGTCCGCGTGCGGTGAGGAGGCGTCAACCTGAGTGAGACATGGCTTTCACCACCCAGCGGGTTATGCGCAGATGACGAGGCCATCGCCCGTGACTTGCGCGTCCCCCCTCCTACGAGCGACGTCAGCACCCGCCAATCGCTCCCACTTGGAACTGCAGGTCAATATTGGCTTATCGTCAAGAGGCTCGTACATGCATGAATTGCCAGGCAGGAAGCAAAGTTGACAGAGCTGCCGCTTTCGGGTCCCGCTTCAGCTCCGATGCGGGGAATGTGGGGCCGAACGCCGCCGCCTCCCACGTTTCCGGCCCGGGACGGCTTATCTCATATAACGGGCTCGACTCAAAAACCAGCCACTTCCTCCTTCCAGGCAGCTATAGACATACATGTCTCAGTCTCGCATTGTTTCTTCAATTTTGGAAATCTGTCTGCCGCTGTGATTCGTCTCGGCTGACCGACTGGAATGCGTCATTGTTCTTCACATACTAGGCTGGGGAGGAGGGGGGGTTTGGTTCCAGGGGGTCTCACTTCCGAGACCCCTCTAGGAATACTTACGCACACGTTTGTCTAGGAGGACATTAGCGGCTCGATTATCTATTCTCGACAAAATTGCCATCAAGGTCTCGCCCGACTGGTCTGTCGCTAAATCCGATCCCACGACTATGGCATTCTCCCTTCTCGACGGCGAAATCGCTTTTTTGCTGATCAGTTTGCATGTTGTATCGGTCAAGGTTACGGCCGCGGCAAGTAACCGGCCTCGACGATAGTTTGCCATGAATCTTCTATACGAACCGTTTCCAAGTGATGGGTCGATCATACTCCGTAAAAAAAGGCCAAGAGTCTGTAGGATGATACCTCCTCTTCTTGCAAGAGATAGGGAACTCAGACGGGTAGGTCAGACCTGAAAGTGGTCTTCTCCTACTTCACTACGACGCAAATCGACGTTGATGGAAGTTTATGAGTCGCATCATCCGTTTTTTTTACGAGAGCTCGCGCGCGTGCTAGAAGCAGGCCCATTGATCAAAGGTCATGCTACGCAACCTAGCCAGAGGACATATAGAACGAGCGGACCGCTAGGATGAATATGCCTCTCATCGATTCCAACACATCTGCCTTTCTTCACTCTTGACCAAAATATGAACAGACACGTCGGTTATCCTTGGTTATGGATCGCTCTCGCGGCCATCGTGCTGTCCTCCAGCGTGAATGGTAACCACCAGCCCGGTATCTTCTGGGCAAGTGAACACACCCAGAATCTGCGACGGCTCGCTGCAACCCAGCCCGAGATCCTCTGGCGAGGCGAGTTAACCCGGACGCCGGATGACGTGCAATCCGTCGGCGGCTTGTATGCAGAAGGCTTCGAAAGGCTTGCGAAGAACGGCTCCATCAGTGAGCGCCAGCTTTCGGACGGCTGCAGCTTGTTCCTTCACGCTCAACGACTCGTGCCGGGATATTCGCAGTACATCTCTACCTGCGTGGATCCCTACTCGGCAACACATCTGGAGGCATTGGAGCGAAACATAACGGAGCCTATAGAAGACTACGTCTTGTATCTTTACAAGATCCATATTGACCAATCCATGTTCCAAGTGAATCTATCTCTCGGAAGGCATTACAACTTTCCTACAGAGCCCGAGTGGGCTGCAGTTGGGTTCATTCCGTGGAAGCAAGTCATGGGATATTACAAGTTCAAGTTGACCGGCTTATCGTCAGTCTTCGACATGGAATACAAAGTCAAGAAGAACGCCCAGTTCTTCATAAACCCGCAATACGATGCCATAAGGTATGATGAACAACGAGGAGCCGGCCCTCAGCCACAGCTCGCCGGGTTTCCCAGCAATTCACCGGCGTGGACCGAGAAGCCTTGGAAGGCTTTCAAGCATCTAGATATAACGCAGCTAATAGGGCAGTTTGTATGGCACCGAGTCTGCGCCAGAGACTACGCCTGCTACAGAAAGCGCCGGCCTATTCTTCGATCAAGCTCGTTATCCGTCAGTGCAAACTCGGCTGAGCATAAGAAAGAAGAAGCGGCGGTTAGGAAAGACCCGCCTCGAGTATTATTCTTCAGCCATTTCCTCTGGCCCGCTGAGGCGAAGAGGCAGCATGGTTTCCTCACCGCAGCCGACTTGGCCTTCAGCAATGACGCTGCTCCAGCTGAAGCGTACACTTTACAGCACCATTTGGATATCTACAACCTGCGTCGCTCGTCCTTTTTCCTGCAGGGTTCGGAGAATCTTGGGACGGCAGCAGAGTGGGCGGCCAAGGCGGCCAGGAAGTATACAACCGGTTTCGACGGCGTCGTCTACGCCGTCCACGCCACGCCCAACATGATAGACATCGGCTTAACCAGGGGTCATCACTACGGTCGCATGAATCCCATGGCGCAACGGTTTGCCATCGCCGGAGGCATCAAATGGACTCAAGTACAAGGATGGATCCAGGTACCGGAAAACTACAGCAGGACGCCTGCTTCGGACATCGGGACAGAAGCTGACGTACGGGGGCATTTCCAAAGGGCCTTTGATGAAAAGACTCACCTCTTTCAACGGAATCCAGACTACGACAAGGACTTCGACCAGTTCACTGCCAATGACAGACCACAGATGCAGCTCTTCACCTCTTCGCAGCCAAAGAAGGCGCTCAAGGAGTTCATGAACCAATACGCAAACGTGCTCGGATGGACCGGCGACTTCCCTCTATTCCGCGCGCCACAAATCACGACAGCCCGGCAGTCAGCCAGGGCAAAAGCCGCCCAAATCGTGCCAAAGCCGCATCCCGAAGGCGTGGCGGAAAAAATACACGACTTTATCTCGAGGCATCCCGTGGCAATGTCCGTTCTGCCTCAAGCCGCTACCATGGCCATGATCCCTGGCTTCATGGTTTTTGGCGCCACGGCGGAGCTGGTGGAAACTGCTGTTGCAGCCGTAAAGTCAAGCGGGTGGGCTGTTGAAATCCTCGTGGGTATTGCTGAATTTGGAGCAGCTGGGGCGATAGTCGCAGGGGCACATCATGTTCGCGAGGCATTGGACGCGGCAGATAGCTTGGAGGGGATCGAGGATGTGCTTGAGTCTCTGTAGAAGAGAAGAGACGACGAGAGACGCAATTCATGTGATTCTGATGATGTCAGGCTCTCGACGTGACCGGACCCGAGCCGAGCCGAGACGGGACCAAGCCGAACCCGCAGCCTCCCGCTTCCCCCGCACTAAGTCCGAGGGTCTGGCTCCCCGCTCTCTTCCCCCTGCTTCTCTCATTGACTTCAACCTAGGCCTATTCGAGGTCGAAAGAAAGTTTATAAGCCTCTCAGTTATCAGTGTCTTCCTTCGGCGTAACAACAGGCCAATAGGTGATGTGACGAGATATGAATGGATTAGAAATAGAGCATCTTGGGTCTAGGATTCTTCCCATATACAAAAGGGCCATCACTGCCGTCTCCAACTTGGCCTTGAGCACTTCTCTAACAGTAATAACCGCGAGAGCACAGTGATTGACCTAATACATAGTCTCTTGAACCATTTCGTTTACAATGACGGTCCCAAGCACCATGAAAGCCGTACAGATCAGCCGTACCGGCGGCACAGAGGTCCTCGAACTCCGCCCCGACTTGCCCGTTCCCACCCCATCAGCCGGCCAAGTCCTCGTCCGCAACCTCTTCGCCGGCGTCAACTTCATCGACACCTATTTCCGAACCGGCCTCTACCCGGCGCCGGGCTTGCCCCTGACACTAGGCCGCGAAGCAGCCGGCGAAGTCGTCTCCGGCGGCGGAGATGCCCTCCCCGCCGGCACCCGCGTCGTCTACGTGCCCACCGACCTGGCGACCGGGACCTATGCGCAATATACCGCCGTCGCCGCCGACCGCGTCGTCGTTATCCCCGACAAGGTCGCCACTGATGTCGCCGCCGCAGTTTTCCTACAGGGTCTCACTGCGTGGACTTTTATACGCGAGGCGGCCGACATTAAGCCCGATACCTGGACTCTGGTTCACGCAGCTGCCGGCGGCGTCGGATTGCTTCTCGTTCAGATGCTGCGACATGTCGGCGCGCGCGTCATAGCCGCTGCTGGAAGCGAAGAAAAGAGGGAGCTCGCTCGCCGCAATGGTGCTGGCTGGGTCGTCGATTCGCGCGCTGACGACATGGTTGCCCAAGTCAAGGACATCACAGGCGGCCATGGTGTTGACGTCATCTTCGATGGCGTCGGCAAGAGTACCTTTGACGCCGACCTGGAGATGATTGCCGTTAAAGGCCTTCTCATCTCCTACGGCAACGCCGTACGTTACCCGCGACTCTCCCCTTGCCAATGATGTCATGAGTAACATAACTGCAGTCTGGCCCCGTGGAGCCTTTCAGCATCCTACGCCTCACCCCAAAGAACATGAAGTTGATGCGTCCGACATTGATGGTCTATGTCTCGGAACGCCATGACTTGGTCAAGTACACGACAGAACTGTTTGACCTCGTCGCATCTGACAAGGTTAAAGTAGCCATCCACGGCTTGTACCCTCTGAAAGACGTCGCCAAGGCTCACAATGACCTCGAGGGCAGAAAGACGACGGGCAAGCTGTTGCTAGATTGCCAGTAGCATTAACGTATGTGTAAATATCCCGGTATTGCATCCCTTTGTTGTGATCCGTGCTGTGAGCTATCCAACCCCCATGCATCTTCGAGATTCCCCCCCCCCCCACCCCTGTTTTCTTCCTCTCTGCCTAGGCTTTAGATGCCTTGACAGCCGCCAGCAATTCCTTCGGAGGTTCCTGCCGGTATCCCTGCGGATTATTCTCGACCCATCGCCACAGGTCCTCGCACGCCTTCTCCATCGGGATTTCCGTCTTCCAACCTAGCTCCTTATTGGCAAGTGACGGGTTGGCGGTGAGATTCAGCACGTCACCCGGTCTACGGGCAACAACCTCGTAGGAGAGCTGGCGGCCAACGACGGCACTGAAAGCTTTAATCATCTGGAAAACAGTACTGCCGCGCCCCGATCCAAGGTTCCACGCCTTCACGCCGGGCTTCTTCTCGCGCAGGTAGTTTAGAGCGACGAGGTGGCCCTTGGCGAGGTCCATGACGTGGATGTAGTCGCGGATGGCGGTTCCATCGTCAGAGGCGTAGTCTTCGCCCGTCAGTGGAGGCACCTTTGGTAACCAGTGATGCGGGTCTCACCTTCGCCAAAGACAAGCAGCTTTTCTCGTTCGCCTGTGGCAACCTTGCCGAGCAGGGGTAGTAGATTGTAAGGCACGCCCTGGGGATCCTCGCCCATGATGCCGCTGGGATGGGCGCCGCAGGGGTTGAAGTAGCGCAGCAGGGCACCATTCCACTGCTCGTAGGGCTTGCCGGCCTTTTTTAGGTTGTTGCGCTGAGCGTTGATGAAGTCGGTGATGACATCCTCGATGCCAGCCTTGGTACGACCGTAGGTGTTGGTCGGACCGATAGGGCAGTGCTCTGGGATGGGGATCATGCCTTCGAAGCGGGTAGCGTCGCCATATACCGTGGCGGACGACGAGAAGACGATGTTGGTGACGTTATTGCGCTCCATGGAGCGCAGCAGGGCGATACTGCCGCCAACATTGACGCGATAGTATTCGAGCGGAATCTCAGCCGATTCGCCGACGGCCTGGCGAGAATTATGGTCAGCTTGGGCAAGGCCGTTGACGCAGGCGGAACACGCATGCCTTGAGAGCGGCAAAGTGAATGACGCTATCGATGGCCGGATACTTGGCAAAGACCTGGTCCAGTGCCTTCTCGTCCGTCACGTCGACATTGTGAAAGGCCGGTCTGCGGCCGCAAAGAAGCTCGATACGGTCGAGGGCAACCTCGGAGGAGTTGTAGAGGCTGTCGACGATGACGACGTCGTAGCCGTGTTGAAGCAGAGCGAGAGTGGTGAAAGAGCCAATGTAGCCCGTGCCGCTGCTGAGAGTCAGTGAGGCGAGAAGATGAAAGTTTCTTCGACACCATACCCGGTAACGAGCACCGTTCCCACAGCCATTGCGGATATGTGCTTTTATGTATCCGTATAGCGAGGGGTGAGGGCGAAGAAGGGAGAGATCGCCGGGAGGTGAGATGAATGGCGAGTAGCGGAGGAATTTCTATTTGGTCCGTCAGAGTGATTTATCGGCAAAATGACCGGCGCTATCGTGAGTCTTCTGAGCTGTGGGCGCTGATCAGAAAAGGAGAGCGGCTAAGAGAGAATTTGGGCGGTTTGTTGACGAGCTGAAGGCCAGGCTGCTCGCGGAGTTTTGAAGACTGTCCTCAGCACAGTGCGACCTATGTACGTCTCCCTGCAAGGGAGTTCTGAGAGATGTGCGTGCGTGCGTGCGTGCGGTCTGTAGGGTAGGTTCATGTCTTGACGTGCGTCGTATAACGTGATATGGTGCTTTTACTGCCCGGCAACACATAACAACATAACATTCGCAGAGACGACGCATCAGGAACAATCTTCATACTACATATTGAAGTAGGTATGTGTGTATGTTGGATCTCACACTCTGTTTACGTTTACAAACACGCTGCAATGAACTGATAACACCCTCCACATGTAGTCCGTACTGTGCAGAGGTTCCCGGTTTTCGCCCTTTCCCCCCCCCCCCCCCCGGCTTTCTTGCGGTTAGGCACTTGGCTCTTCGGTCCGTCCCGCGCAAATTAAGAACAGCATGCCCCAACGAGTGGCCCCATATTCCGTACAGTATATACATGCTATCACCAATCTCGCACGCCTAAAAAAGAAACAAAAGCTCGAGTGTAGCAATTCCGAGGCTTCAAATCGCTTGTTACGCGACAGCACGACAGTCCGGTTTGCAGACATAACAGTGGTGGACTCGAATCAAGCATGATTCACCGCAAGACCCCTGAAAATGTAATCACCGCCTGTTCTTAGTCAACTCGTGGGTTCAGGTAGGCTCACCTTGAGAGGACACCGAAAATAATTTGCCAAACCAAGCCTGGCGAAGACGACGATGCAGAGAAGATTTCTTAGCTTCATTGTTATGAAATTCACTCCTTCAGATATGAGATGTCGTTAATGTTTGCAGATTCAAAGTACAGCAATGCAGACTAAACGCCTCTCGCAGCAGCCTTTTATGTGGAAGAGGACCGTCATTATCCACTGATCTTTCAATGACATTAGCTGTCAACACGACATGATAATACGACGAACTGGCATATATTGCTTTTCAAATTTTGAACGTCGAAGTTGGCCCGCTCTGTCCTCGATCCTGCTGCGCTCGCAATCATGTGTAGACACCCCTAATACGAGTTTTCTCTATACTGATACCTTACATACGCGTATGATCCTAAACAAGACTGCGAAGCGTGAGCCACTTTCGATGTGCTCTTTCATCAATCACAGTCTTCCTCCTATTCCGTTGACACAACAGTTCTGCCCATGACTTCCACATTTATTCACCCGTTCTCATAGCGTTCTTTCCTCTTTGACGGGCTTAAAGCTGATGAAGACGCTTGGCAAACCCCACGTGACCGTGCGTTCAGCGTGACTCATCTCACACCCACTTTAACCCCCACTTTACCTACCACCTCTCCCTCTCCCTCCCATTCGGCCTTTCAACTCCAGCCCCTCGCTTAATCATAGGCGCGCGCGAACGCGGACGCCGAGTCTTCAGGCGATAGCCGTTCACGCATGCCTTTCATCATAAACCAACAACGCTCCTTGGCTATCTCGTCGCCGTCTGAACCTGTTCGCCTCGCGCCCGCCTTGTCTCTAAAGACTACAAACGGAAAACTCTCTACTGGGAAACTGTCGACCCCCACCCCCCCGCCGTTGCCGTTGTCGACTTCCCTCCCGGCTCTTGTTCCGCCCCCAAGATGCCCTTTGTTGATGAACGCTTTCTGAACGGCTTGCCTCGTTTGCAGCAGGGTTTTCCCTCTATGCTGCACAAAAGGCCCTTCGCGCCCTTCATCCGTACCTGACGACTCATAAGATTCCTGGCTCCTGTTTGCCACCGCCCAACACGATACTTGTTCCGCCTGCGACGACCGACAGCCCCTTGAGCTGTGCAATCAATCATGTCAGCCTCGTCTCAGCGCTGGACCAGAGCGGCGAGTCGAGAATCAGGAACTCCGACGCCTGTTCGAGATGGCTTGACTGCCTTTCAGAAACCCAATTTACCACCTTTGGAGGGCACGCCCAGTTCCCGTCGCCAGTACTCCTACGGGGCTGCAGTAGAGCCGCCTCCGTCGCGCCCTGGACGAGGTCTTCAACGGGGCCAGATGTTAAACCTTAGTAACGCTGTCAGGAGTGCCTTGGTTGAGAATTACGGCGACGATATTTGCGACGACCCGTTCCGTGATCAGTCGCGAAACATTGACCTCCATGAAGATGAGCTGGCTGGCAACTCGGGGGATGCTTGTGAGTAGCTAATCTCACACATTCCCATTGCGCATGTTCTCTAACGTCGCTCAGCCTATCCGAAGCCGACAACACAAAATTCTAGACAAGACTTTCCCGATTCCCCCGAGTCCTTCACCCGCCCTTCACCCATGTACAACGAAACTGAAGATATCCGAAGTTTTGGCACGGAGAGTGACTATTATGGGGATGCGACGATAATATCGTCACCCGCAGGTATGCCACCCCTAGGGCTTCGGGCTTCCTTGTGGGCCAAGCTCCAATCGCGAGATAGAAATCCTCCATCGTCTCGACTGCAGAATTTGACAGAGGAGAACATATTTGCGAACAAAGATCAGTCAGAGCCTCTAGTCAGCAAGCCGCACACCTCTGGCAATTCCTCTGAGGAGACGCAAGCGCGCAACGGAGAGACGGGTGTTTCCGGCATTCGACGTCCAGATGATCAATCATTTCAACCGACAGATATCGGTCGCCGACTCAGGACGAGGAACCATGGCCCAAGCAAGCTTCGTAATAGTCAAAGTAACGCTGCGATATCTGGACAAGTCCTTTCAACGACTATGAACCCCCCGGAATCAAGGCCACGCACTCGAGGTCAAGCTGCGGCGTTGCGAGCGCAAGCATCTAGTCAGACAGCGGCGCCCGGAAGCCAGCCTTCAGCCGGTATCCCCCCATCTGCCTCCCAACAGGGCAGCCGAGTAGGGATGACGATGGACGGCTCCGGTACCGATAACTGCACAGGGTCCAGAAGATGGCTTAATGGGGCTGCCAAGGCCACCATCATCTCCAATTTTGCTTTACGCGGGAATGGGGAAGCCGTCACCGAAGACCAGCCAGCCACGGACTGGTGGCAATCCGTCAAGTCGCGTATGTATGTTGAGGCTATCGTCCGGTTCCTCGGCACAACCTGGAGACGATGGATGCGAGTTTTTGAATCTACGACTTGGACCAACACCCGGCAACGTCTCATGCGGCTTCTTCCAAACATCTTGTTTGGTGTACTTGCTGTCATCCTGGGATTGGCCTTGACGAGGGCTGCTGTTTCTGGCTTGGGTGGCAGCGACTCAGACGGCGATATTTGGGCGCCCAAGACGGGAGGCGCAAAGTGGTATTCGCCAAGCGGCATCACGCAGAAGGTGGGAGCCTACCTCTCGACCCTGCATCGGCCGTCTCCCGGTCACTGGGACGAACTCGACGTCCTGTGGAACATGGACGACTGGCAACGCTCATCTGTGGAAGATCACCTCAAGAAGATTGAGCAGGCATTCCGCTCGCTGACACAGGCGAGCAAGCTGCACGAATTCTCTCTCAAGAAGCTGGAAACAGTCGTGCCCAAGGTTGTGCACATGGAGTTGCGGGACGGCCAACCGGTCGTCGATCCGGCTTTCTGGTATGCCCTGCGCGACTTGATCCACGAGGATGGCAAGGTCATGACGCTTGACTCGTCGGAGCGGCAACTGAAAGCCATGGCCTCACGTCTTACGGAGCAGATCGACTCGTCTGTCAGCCAGGTCGAAGACAGGATGCACGGCAGGCTGACGCAGTGGGAGACATGGGTGAGGGAAAACCAAGCCAAGCTTCAGGAGAGGCCTGCGCTTGAAAAAGTCCGATCGACAGCCCAGAAGCATGAATGGGACGATCACGTCATTCAAGTGGTCGAACAGCGGCTCAGGGACTACGAGCGTCACAACACATTCGTCTCCCGCGAGGAGTATCTGCAGTATGTGCAGAGCGAGGCTACGAGGTCAGGCTTCCAGGGGGAGCTCCAACAGCTCCAACCGCAGCTGCAGAAGCTGGTGCGCGAGTCGATGCAGCTGGCAGCGGCAGACATACCGACGGGCATGAGCCGCTCCGACGTGACGTCGCTGGTTAACGGGCTGATTCGCAAGGCCTTTTCCGACATGAACCTCGAGGCCTTGGCCAGCGGTCAGATCCACGCGCACTGGGAGACGGAGTTGAGCAAGCATGTCAACTACTTTTCGCAGCATGCCGGCGCTCACATCGATGTAAAGCACTCTTCGGCCACATACACCCCACGATACAGCCTATTTGACTACGGTGACAAGGGAGGCCGGGCCGACCTGCCCCCGTCGACGGCGTTGCAGCCGTGGAACGACGACGGCGACTGCTGGTGTGCGGCGCACTCGCACGACCGTCAAGGCCACGCCCACGGCGCGCTGTTATCCGTCTCCCTGGATCACCGCGTCGTACCGCAACATCTCGTCATTGAGCACATTCTCCCAGGAGCGACCATCGACTCTGGCTCTCGTCCTCGCGACGTGGAGCTATACGCCGCTATCGAAGACGAAGACCTCCGCGAGCGCATCCGCGACTTCGCCGCCGCACACTTCCCCGACAACGAATGGGACGGCGACGACACGCCGCCCAGTCTACCCGGAAACTTTGTCAAGATCGCTCACACCGTCTACCGCAGCGACGAGCTCCATGGTGGCGTCCACGTCCATCAGCTTAGCTCTGAGCTACTCAGCCTCGGCGCCGCGACGGACCACGTCATCGTCCGCGCCGTGAGCAACTACGGTGCGAAGGATCACACGTGCTTCTACCGCTTGCGTCTCTACGGTCGGAATATCGACGTTGACGTTCCCGACATGTCGTGGGAGTAGCTCCTTCTCTTTCCCTCTCCTCTTCTTCTTTCTCGCTCTCTCGCTTTCTACTCTTTTTACGGCGTGAGACTCTCGATCTCAAGGCATGGATGAATGACCACTTTAACATATGGATGATACCGCTTTGCAATGGCTGGCGTTTTGGGGGGGGGGGGGTTTGGGGGAGATGGATGACGAGCTGGCGTGCAGTGGCGAAAGGGTTGTCTCCAGGGCATATGACTAGCTTACGACCTTGTATGAAGCGTGTCTTGATGGGCACAAGTCGACTAGGTAGTCATCAACAACTGTTCAAACGAAGCGCCAAGGGGAAAACTGTAAATATAATCGTATAGTGGCTGCTTATACGGACTAGGCGACGACGGCTACGGTCCGGCACGACCGATCCGTGGCTTCGGCTCAAAAATCCAGCCCCGGCACGGAGTAAGCTTCGCTGCGTCCCTAAGCCAAGACTTACGTTGGCAGATAGAATAGAAAGGAATGGAACGCTGAAGCAGGAGAGAGAATCGGAACCTGCACGGAATATGCATGGATCTGCGCTTCAAGAAGACCAATTTATGCCCCAAGCCGTGCCGACCTCGCCTTCGAAAGCAGGTGCCGTGCCCAGGCACTCACCATAGGCTTAATGACTTGTAATAAACAACGCCAGGTCCAACGTGAAGCTTGCTCTAGGAGCAGTACAGACAGTACCAAATACTGAGCAACATCGTCACCAACTCGCACAAGTATCTACCCATTCAGCAACCCAGTCGCTAAAGCCTCGAGGTCCTCGAGCGTTTCCGGCTGGGCGTCTACCTCGATCAGGCCCTCCCTCGACGCTCTGCCGCCTTTGCGCTTAGCCCTCTTCCGCGGCCGCTCGTCGACTTCGTCATCTGCGAGGGGGAGCGAGCGCATCAAGGCCAACGGGTCTTCGCCGCCACCTGCATCATCGTCGTGACCTTCAGGCAAGCGGGCATCGTCATCAGCAAATCTCGACCCTCGCGGCTCCAGCAGCTCCTTGGCCTTCTCCTTCTTCTTCTCCCGTTTCTCCCGCCGACGTTGCTTGGCAAGCTGCCTGTCGTCGACATCCGCGTCGCGGGCGCGAGCCGTTTCCAGCGCGACGAACTGTTCTCTCTGCTCCTCTGCCGGGCCCTGTTTCGCGAAGTCTTGTTCGTCTTGTAGCTCGTATATGGCGTGTGGTTGGCCTTCGTCGTCGAAAACGAGCTTGGTTGGCTTGCCCTTGAACTTGAGCATCTTTTTCTTTGATTTGAGCGCCTTCTCTCGCCGCTTCGAATCGATTACGTACGGTTGGTCGCCGCCGACGTCGATGGTTTTGATGGAACCGTGCATTGCCTTGCGAGATTCCTCGTCCAGATCGTCGTCGTTCAGGCGGCGCTTGATGCGGAGGAAGTCGTCGTCATCGTCATCGTCGCCTTTTTGCTGCTTATCATCGTCTAAATCGTCGTTCCGAACGAGCTTCGCGTAGTGGCTAGACAGCACGTCCTGGTTCTTTCGCTCAAACATCTTGTCATACTTTGTTCGGACCTCTTTCTTGCTGCTCTTCTTCGTTGTCGGCTGTTGGTCGTCCGAGTCTGACTCGCTCGACAGACCTGCACGCGGCGCATTCTTCAGCTTCTTGACGTCTTCGCCCTTCTGGAACTTGATCTGAGGCGTTCCTGGCAGACCCATGCTGGCAGCAAAGCCATCCAGGTCCAGCTTGTCAAGCTTGAAAACGTCCTTGTCTTTTTGCAGATGTATCGCCTGTGTGTAGCTGATGAAGGCTTTTTGTCCCAGGTATTTCACATCCCGACTTCGGAAGCACATGTCTTGCAGCTGGTTTTTGATGCTGCATCTCTTCGTCTCCTTCACATTCAATTTTTGCAGGGGAATTTTTCTCCTTTCGAGGTTCTTCAGCATGCCCTCTTCCTCGCTAGGATCAAGGAACAAGACGGCGCGACCGTTGCTTTCGTATCGGGCTGTCCGGCCGACTCGGTGGATGTATGTATCTACATTCTCGGGGCAGTCGACCTGAATGACCCAGTCGACAGCGGGAAAGTCTATTCCACGAGCGACGACGTCCGTCGCAAAAAGGCACGAGTGCCTGGCTGCCGTGAATCGTGATGTGACTTCTAGACGAGCATTCTGCTTTTGCCGGCCATGTAGATGAAGTAAGGGGATGCCGGGCTGCAGATGTCGGAAGCTCTCATAGACGAAGCGGACCTGCTTGACCGAACTGAGAAAGACAATCATCTTGCTCTTCAGGTTGGATTTGATGAAGGCGTAGAGGGTGTCGAGCTTTTCGGGCAGAGGAGTCAAAATGTAGTTTTGCCGCAGGTTCTTCGGCGTCGCCGTCTCTGCGGCTTCGTGTACCGAGACGTACTCGGGGTCTTGGAGGCTGAGGCGCGCCAGATCAGAGACCTTTTTGCTCTGGGTGGCGCTGAATAAGAGCGTCTGACGTGACTTTGGAAGATGTTCGACGAGAGCGTCAACAGCAGATTGAAAACCCATGTCCATGATGCGGTCGGCTTCGTCGAGTACCAGGATCTGCAGGTTGTCGGCAACGAAGCCGGCTGTCTGGTCCAGGTGTTGCAGCATCCGACCGGGAGTGCACACCAGAATATTCATGCGAGACAGGCGCTCTGCCTCCTCTTTGAGACTGTGACCTCCAATCACTAGACCGGCCGAGAAGGCATGGTTGCGACCGATTTTGCGCAGGACGTCAAAGGTCTGGACAGCTAGTTCTCTGGTGGGCGAAAGGACCAGAGCGCCTAGTCCGTCGAACTCGGTCCATTGGGCGCGGAAGAGCTTTTCCAAGACGGGGACGAGGAAAGCCAGCGTCTTGCCGCTGCCTGTCTTTGCGGCTGCCAGGACGTCGTGACCCTTTAGTCCGAGAGGGATGGCCCGCTGCTGAACGTCGGTCAGGGTGTGAAAGTGTGACGCCTTGAGGCCGTCCGCGGTTGCCTGCGACAGAGGCAGATCAGAGAAGGCTTTCACCTCGGTCGACTTGGCATCCTAGACCCTGGGGTGTCAGCAGTGTGAAGGGGCCGGGTCCGGGGCTGGGGTCGCGAGAGGATCTCTCGGACGTACGAAATGCTCAACCGCCGTGGTGAGGTTTTGACGATCATTTTGGTCGCGCTTCCGCTTCAGCTGACGTGCCTCGGTTTTGCTGAGCTTGAGTGGCTTCTGAGGCCGCTGTGGAGGCATCACGAGTTTTCTTTGGTGAATTGCCCGTGAGAACTGGGCTTCCGTGTCTCTCGCCTGGGGTTCGATATAGCTGCTAGGACCGCTGGAGTTTGACGAGTTGGAAGAGGAAAAGGGTAGAGAACCTGCGTAAGAACATGACACAGATGAAAAGGCACTTTCCCTCTGCGTCAAGTCCTTCGGGATGGAGTCGTTGACGAAGTAAAGGGTCTTGCCCGTCACTTTGTTTTCTTAGCAGAGATCAAGATTCGTCGGAATTTACTTCTGCCGACGCCCGAAAGGATTGTCAAAACCGGCACTCAAGAATCGGCGCCTCTTAGTAATCGGTCGTAAGCAGCCCCTTTGCCCGACCAAACACCGTCTTCAACTTCATGTCAGCCAGCGACACTACAAGAGAGCAAGGCAGGGGACGAAATAGAGCCTGCCAAAGCAGAAGCACTGCAGAGAGAAAAGGGATGTTTTTGGGCGAGCGCTTCTACACTTAGTAGCGGTACGGAAGAGACTTCAATTCACTAGGAGAACAGTTTTGCATCTCTCATGTCTACTCTTGATGTCCCGGAACCATCTGTTTAACTGGAGGACTCTGGGTGCAAGACTCTTGGGTTGGATGATTGCTCAACAGAGTGAATGAGGTTGTAAAGTATAAAGTAAGTCCGGTCTCTGGCTAAATTGACGTGTAGAACATAGTCCCCTTCAACCCATGTTGTCCAACAGAATGACCATGTATATCCCCGGCACGTTCTGCACAATATTCCTAAACCCCTACCAGACTTTGTCTTGTATTCTCCAAATACCGACGAACTGGCCTCATCAAGGTAGGACATTGCCCGACAAACGATGATATTTCGTCTAAAGGCCGGAGCACCGCCAAGTTCGATCCGCAATCGACCCTGTTTGCCAGGTAAATGTCCCTGTTGTCTTGATCAATCACCACATAGGCCGAGCGAAGAAAAGATTGACCAAGGACATTACAGCCGAAAACTGCTCGAGATATTAGTCAAGTCCTTCCGTCAGTAAGCGATCGCTGACGAGTCAATGTTACATACGCTTGTTGTCCATCATGGGCAGAAAGCAGCGACCTGGTAATATCTCGGCCTCCCAGACAAAGTTCCTAAGCGGGACTTGTATCACTGTGGTACCAAAGGTGAACTGAATGAAGCCTTTTGCTGGGCGCGGCTGACAGTCAACCTCGTATAGCGGTAGGTCCTTGGCGGCTCGGGCACCAGGTATTTGATTCGCGATCCCTTGAATGATTTCAGGGGAAAAGAAATTGACGACACTGGAGCTATCGAGGAGGAAAGGTAACCCCTCGGGCACTTCTCGAATTGTAACGGCGGGTCCCCAACCTGAGTCCGTGGAGATTCGGTGGACAGGAATAACGTATCTGTTAAAGACCAGATGAGTTTCTGTCTTTCTCCAAAGGTAGACCTCATCAACGTACCCATTCTTACACGACATTGCTTCCTCGTGAGCGCACGTTCCCTGATACTCACCTCTGATCATGGGCTGCTTCTTAAGTGTACCGGCGAACTTCTTTTTGTCGATGCCTCCCAAGAGAAGAAAGCCAGCTTTTTCATCTTTGAGATCATCGAGGCTTAGACTGAAAGCCCTTCTGGAGATGAAGCCCTGCGAAACTAAAGCGCTCATGAACGAGTTGGATAGTTCATTACGAGCTTGGCCAGGACGCTGGATCGGCGGACCCATGCCCAGAGTGCCTGTGATGTTTGTACCGGCTGCGTTCTCATAACCTGGCACCGTGCCAAAGGCCAACTCGCGAATGATAGCCGACCCTATGTTTTCCACTCTACGTAAGCCTGAAGCATGGCTTATGTATGCCAGCTATTGCTTGTGTTTTCCCACTTACCAATCGCAAAGGTATCTCTGTGACTGTGGGTTTGAACCTTTCCGCAATCCTGTCGCGGATCGTTCACAGTCGCGGAACCTCCGAGTGACTTTAACGTTGTGCTCTTGCTTTTCTCAAATCCGATCGATGTGGCCGGGGACGCGGGCGACCGTTCTCTAGTCCATAGGATGTCCGAGGCCAAGTCGAGAGAGAGACCAATGTCCTGTCTTGGGGAGCCGATAGAGACTTGGACAATATACTGCTTCTTAAGAACATCACGATTCAGGTTAACCTGGAGCTGACGCTTGTTGGGAACGACGGTAGTGGCGCTGTTGTCCTTTCTTTCTGTCAGGTTTAGAGACACAAACGGGAAGAAACTCGGCGTTAATTGTCCAGCACTGTCGTCTACCAGGATGGCAGAAGCGGAGGACGCCAGTAAGAGTGCTTCTATCAAGAAAACACCCTGGAATTTCATGGCGAGAAAAATGTGCATTTATCATGCGCAGAAGAAGTATCCCGGGGCTTTAATCTGCCAGCTCAAGATGTGGCTCAAGCTCGGCCTTGACGAAGTAGAGAGAGCGGTACAAGGTTTGGGGATTCGTTGGCGCCTCTGAGTCTGAAGTCACATAAACCAGGTGCGTGTCCATGTACGACGCTATATGTAAGGAGAAGAGGAACAGCACCAGCACAGGAGACTGATCGATAGCCGAAGACTACAATTTGCCTGGTGATCGAGGATGAGGACAGAAAGCATGCTAGTAATAATATCCCGTATTCAGGAGTCTAAACTATTTATACATGCAGGTGCGATTCCAACGTAGGCTTGTTGATATCTTGAGAGCGCGTTGCGCCACTGTAAAACTTAAAAGACAAGGCTTTTATGTACGACATCATCGGCGTTGTCATAACTTACTAGAAACATAGGTAGTTGTGCACTCTATAGATACACGTTGCACCTTTCAACGTCTCAGCAGTCGAGGTCGGTGTTTCTAAGTCTGAGAATCTGACATGTTGATTGCTGAAGAGCGAGGAAGTTGAACGACTGGGCTTGCAAAAGTGTATCTCTGGCCGCTATCAACAGCAGAAGTGGAGCATTCAACGATTCCCTCAGGTTGCTCCGTGACAGTCGCCGATACAGACTTAGTCTGAAACTGTAGGATCCGTAAAATATTGATCAATGACAAGCTGATCGTCGAGTCACGAGTTGACTGTCCGACGCTGGACCCAGCGATGATACATATACATACATACTCCAAAGGTAGAAACATGGGGAAGAGATCTGCGTGGACTTTAAAAATGATGCCTTTGAGCCTTGATGAGGCCCGAATACCAGATTTGGTACTCGAAGACTTTTGGTAGCTGACGATCTTTAACTTGACGATTCCCGCTCCGGCTTCTAACAAGGTAGCTTCACCGCCCGGCAGAAAAGGCTTGACCGCCCGGCAGAAAACATGACATTGTGAAAATCGCTACGAAGCTATGACGATCCCTTCATACTATGCAGATACTTACTCCCGGCAACGGTCTGACGAAATTTGTCGCCATGAAGCAGCCAAAGAAAGATGGACGCTCCTCAACGAGTGGCATCGCCGATGCGCGGTTCGCAAGCTTCGAAACCGATCCTCGTTATCGACTACCGTCAAAGAAACATACCAAAACAACCATTGACAAACGGTTCTCGGCCATGCTCGTCGAGGAAGATTTCATCTCCAACGCCAAGGTGGACCGTTACGGTCGCAAAATCAAGTCTGACTCTAAGAAGAAGGCGCTGGAACGGCTCTATCGAGTCGAGAGCGAAGATGAGGAGGATGAAGACGAAGACGAAAACGAAAATACGGACGATCAAGGCGACATGGACGACGAAGAGATCGTTCAGAGAGAACTGAGGGCAGCCCACGAATTGGACATACGAAAGAAGCGCGATCCAGCTCGAGATGGAGGTTTTTCCTGTTCCGAGTCCGATTCCAGCTCGGACGACGAGTCGGGGGAGGAAGGGGAGGAGGGAGTCGATAGCCATCATGGCATGCATCGTTTTCAAGAAGAGCAGGCCGAGGTGGAGATTGGCCAAGTGACGAAGCGGATAGCCGTCGTGAATTTGGACTGGGACCACATCAAGTCGACCGACCTGATGGCCTTGTTCTCGAGCTTCGTGCCACCCACTTCCGGACGAATAATCGACGTTTCTATATACCCGAGCGAATTTGGCAAGGAGCACATGCAACAGGAAGAAATCGAGGGTCCTCCAAAGGCCCTGTTTAAAGACAAGTCGAGGGTGGGCGCAGGTTCAGACGATGACGACGACAGCGACAGCGATGAGGCCATCAAGAAGGAGTTGATAGAGGAGGGCGACGATCAAGACTTTGACAGCGACGCGCTGCGGTCGTACCAGCTGGATCGTCTACGTTACTATTACGCCGTCGTGGTGTGCTCCGACCCAGAGACCGCCCATGCCATTTACGAGGCGACAGACGGAACGGAGTACCAGGCATCGTCAAACTTTATCGACTTGCGATTTGTTCCCGATGACGTGGTATTTGACGACGAGCCTCGAGACCAATGCAGCGAAGTGCCCGATTCATACAAGCCCGTCGAGTTCGTCACCAACGCACTTCAGAGCTCCAAGGTGAAGCTCACTTGGGACATGCACCCGGAAGCGGCGTCGCGCCAAAAGTCTATCAAGAAGGCCTTTAGCCAGAGCCGGGCCGACCTGGAGGAAAGCGACCTGCGCACATATCTAGCAAGCGACAGCGAGGACGAAGTAGATGATGAAGCCGGCGATGAAGCCATCATGACACGAAGGGAAATCGCTCGCAAGAAGATGCGTGAGGCGCTGGGGATCACGGACGATGCGGCAGCCAAGAGGTCAAAGGACGGCCCCGTAGGCGAGATGCAGATTACATTTGCGCCAGCGCTCGCCGGAGGAAGGGAGGAGGAGACGGCACAGGAGGAGACGACGATTGACAAGTACAAGCGCAAGGAGCGGGAGCGGAAGGAAAAGAAGCGCCAAGGCAGTAAGGCCAATGCCGAGGCCGAAGAGGAATCAAAGGACGACCAAGCCGATGAGGATCTTGGATTCGACGACCCCTTCTTCACGACCGACCAGCCTGCGTCGGCGGCTGCGTCGAAGTCGGCGATACGAAAGGAAGAGAGGCGCAAGCGGCGAGAGGCGCGGGAAGCGGCGGAGGCGGAGTCGGCGGAACAAAAGGCGAAGTTGTCGGGAATCATGGGAGAGGAGGCAGATGGGTTGGAGCACTTTGACATGAAGGAGATTGTGCGGGCGGAGAAGGACAAGGGAAAGCGGAGAAAGAAGAAGAAGATGACGAGGGAAGAGGGCAAGGAGGGGTTGATGCAGGAAGGGTTCGAGATGGACCTCGGCGACGACCGATTCCAGGCCGTGTTCGACAGTCACGAGTTTGCCATTGACCCGTCTAACCCCAAGTTCAAGGCAACGAGCGGGATGAAGAAGCTGCTAGAAGAGGTGCGAGAGAAGAAGCAGAGGAGCAACAAGCGCAAGGCTGGCGACGAGATGGAGGGGAGAAAGAAGACGAAAAAGGAGAAGCAACGACGATGATGATGATGATGATGACGGGGCGCGTTATTGGGAGGCTCAGCTCTGCACATTGGCGGGCGGTGATTGGTGCGATAAGCATTGAGGACATGATCAACACAATACATAACGCACGCACGACCTTTTGACGATGATGAACTGCCAGCCGACATGGTTGTGGCGGTGGAAGCCGAAGGGGTCACGACGGGACCGGTCAGGAGGACGAAACAGTCAAGACAAGTGCAATGAAGGAGGACGATCAACGGCGGAAAAAAGACTACGACAAGCTACCCTTTGGCAGATGGGGGAAACAGAAGAGGCGCTCGTGATGAGGTATTTAGGGGCCTTATCGGTTGGCTCGCCTCCTCGGGCTGGCGTAGTGCGACACGGCACGGCCAAAAGGGGGGGTGTGCAGTTTTTTTTTCCTCCTCTCCCTCTTATCTCGTCCCCCTCCCTCTCCGGGATGCGACTTTTGGGTCACAGCGTTGATCGTCACGATGTGGCTGAGGGTGTTGATACGAATGGGAAAGGTGAATTATGAAATGGGTTCGGACTTGTTAAAAGCAAGGTGGGTAAGACCAGAGAGAGAGAGAGAGAAAGAGAGAGAGAGAGCAAGGAAAAGGGGGGAAGAAGAAGGAGAATAGGAGAAATTGATGACGACGTCTAGGCTCTTTTTTCTTTTCTTCTTCTTTCTCTCATCGAGATTCTTATGAGATTCTAACGGAGAAGCCGGACGGTAAAAAGGCCAAATGGAAAGATTCTCCGTCCTTGAGTAGATGGAAGAAGCAAATAATCATTGAAAACGCGGGGTGAGAGGGAAAGGGAGGCGGGGGTTGGGGTTAGGGAGGGTTGGCTCCTCTAGACTCTGCATGATCAGCACTGCGGCGAAAAGAAAGAGGAGGTTTGTCTTGGATTGTCATTGGTTCGGAGCCGGTGTTTTTTTTTTTATTTTCTTGTGTCGACATCCATCATGATGGCATTTTTTTTTAGTCGCCGCTCGTTTATGTCTAGGGATGGTAGGAGGAGGGTGATGATGATGATGATGGAGGGTGGGTAAGGAGGGAGGTCACTGCGCGCGCGGGACTCTGACGACAGCCTGCCTTGTCGGTGAGACTTTCTTCACTCTTTGTGTTTTGTTTTTATAGAGGGAGGGAAATCCTTGTAGGATTGAAGAGAGGAAAGAGGGGAGAAAGGGAAGAGGATAGAAGAGAGAGGAATAGGAAGGGAGGGGAAAGGGAGTGAGCTCGTATTGTTTGCTTCTTCTTCGTCTTCTCTATCGAGATCTGGGGGGCGGGGGATTTTGTTTCTTTTATGTTTGTCTTGAAGGGATTCATTGATCATTCCTATTCACCCTTTTCCCCATCATCGTCATCGTCGTCATCGTCATCGTCTATCAAAAAAATACCATCCAGAATACCTACCTACCTACCCGGGTAGCATGGAGGAAGCCTCCGGCCCCGCCCCGGCACCAATGTCCGTCCTAACCCCACTTTTATACGGCACCGTCTCCCCCGCTCCACGTCCCATCCGCCGCCCGGACGCGGAAGCAGAACCGACGACGATAGTAGCGACGTCCACGCCTTCCGAAACGAGCCGCCTGCAAAGAATAGCCATCACCAGCCTGGCATCTCTACACATCGCGCGCGGCCTACTCTGCCTCGGCTACCCAGCGGCATCATCCGGCCTGCTATCCGGTCTCTTCGTCGGCGGCGAGCGAAGCGGAGCGACGTACCTCCTCAGCGCCCTCCTCGGCGTCCGCGACGTCCTACTGGGAGGTCTACTCGCCACCTCGGAAGGAAAAGGCTGCTGCGGAGGCCACGAGACGAGAAGGGCTCTTGCCTTGAACCTCTTGAGCGACGCGGCGGATACCTTCATCCTCATCTTCGCCGCTGCCTGCGCGTGGCAGAGGGGTCCTAGTCCTGTGGCGGAGATTGCTGTCGTGGCTTCCATGGCTATCGTGGAGCATCTTACGCTTTGGTCTTTGGCGCAGTCCGCGGCTGGGGAGGGGACTGTTGCTTCGGCTAAGGCTTATGAGGCTAGGTTGCAGGCGCATGAGGATAAGAAGTTGAGACTTGATATGTGGATGGCGGATTTGAGGAGGTCTGAGGAGGGGGGGGAGGGGGGTGATGATGGGAGGGGGAGATGTGGGAGAGAGAGAGGGGGGGGGGAGTGATTGATGATTGGTGCTTTCTCTCTCTCTCTCTCTTCCCTCTTCTCTCTCCCTCACTCCATCTCTCTCTCTCTCTCTCTCTCTCTCTCTCTCTCTCTCTCTCTCTCTCTCTCTCTCTCTCTCTCTCTCTCTCTCTCTCTCTCTCCATCTCTCTCTCTCTCTCTCTCTCTCTCTCTCTCTCCATCTCTCCCTCACTCCATCTCTCCCTTCCATATGTCAAGAACAGACACACACACACACACACACACACACAAGAGAGAGAGAGAGAGAGAGGAGCAGAGAGACATTTGACGCAAGCCATACCCTCACACGAGTTCCCCCCTCCCTCCAACAAACTCACACCCATCCACCCTCGCGGCAGACGACCACCGGTGGCTTTTCTTTTTAAACCCACGTGGTCCATTGGCACTTTTCCTTCGCATCTAGCATCATCTCCCTCCCATCCAACTAACACGACAAGTAGCGAGAAAGAGGAGAGAGAGAGAAAAAGGAAAGAAAGGGGAAAGAAAGGGGGGTAAAGGCAAAGCTGATTATTCTTCTTCTTTTGACCCTGTCAAGTCAAGGCAAGGCAAGGGAAGAAAAAGTCCTTAGAAATAGTTTGTCTGTCTGGACCAACGGGCTTTTATTCTTGGCTTTCTTTGGTGGTTTCTTTCTTTCTTCCTTTTCTATCAGGAAGATCTTTTGTCCCCTTTTCCTCTCTTCTTGTTTCCTTTTCTCAGTTTCATCATCGGGGCTTTTTTTTTTTGTCCTGCATTCCGCTTGTTTTATTCCTTATCATCTGCAGCTTTTGACGGTGGTTTGTTTTTTTCCAAGTTTACTGACAGTGTCTCCAAAAGGGAGGGGGTTTGGCTTGCGTTGTGTCACTTGTGTGGCATCTTGATATTCATGATGATGAGTATTTACTTTTACATACATACATGCTTGGCGTTTTTTTTTGTTGGAGGCTGATCTAGGAGAGGGAGACAAGCAGCGGATTTGAAGTAGACGTATGAACTTTTGTCTCTTTGCTTCCTTTTTTTCCCCCATCTTCTTCCTCGTGAGTCGTTTCTTAAGTCTTACTCCATCCCGTTGTTCCAGGCTACAGACGGCAGATGTGATGTGACATGATTCTTTTACTCGTTACCTTTCGTCTTCCACTTGCTCGTTGGCCCGGATGGTACGGATCACTACATACATATATACGGAAAGGGGGGGGGGGGAACGCACAAAGCCAATGCCGCAACATGATGTGATGATGATGATGATGATGATGAAAGAATGCACAACAAAGTCTGCTATAACAGTCGGCAGTTTATGCCGAAGAAAACGAGAAAAGATGGTATGATGTTCGGAGAGGAGTACGGATTACGGAACGGATGCATTCTGCATGTCTCTGTTTCTACCGATACCTTGATGCAAGTCGACGGTTCATTCCCCGACGGGACACAAAGAGTTGAAGCCGGCGCTGTCAAAGTCATCCAGCTGCTCTTGTAGAAGAGGAGAGCACTTGCGATGCATGCCCTTGCGTTAGAGTCGTTACGGAATATCCGGGCCTTGGGCCGTTATATGTATGTGTATCCCCCCCCCTTTTTTTTCCCTTGTTCCCCCCCGTCGGCATTTATTCCTTTTTCTTTTTCTTAGCTGTCCGCTTGGCCATCTCTCTCTCTCTCTCTGTCCCTCCCTCTTCTCGTGTGCGTAAGTGTGTGCGTGTGTTTATAACGGATATACGGAGTAGAACAGTCCAATTATTGGATGACGTTTTGTTCGCCGACTATTGCCCAAACTCACTGTACGCATCCGTATGCATGTAATGTGTTCGCCAATCAGTATTCTTGCAGCTGTGGGCGGCAGGGAGATTGGCCATCCGAATGCGACCCTCCGGACTGAACCAGGTTCCCGTAGATAGGGGAACAAGGGTCTCTCGCTCTCTCTCTCTCTCTGTTCTGTTTCTTTCTCCGCTGATCGAGGTAGCATCGATGCTCCCCCTTGCCCGTTTTGTGGCACCGCCTCGAGATGCATATGTACATACATATTCGTCTCCTCTCTCTCTCTCTCTCTCTCTCTCTCTGCTTCGTCTCGGATGGATAAATGGAGGGCATGACTGGTTCAGTGAAAGAGAGAGAGAGAGACAGACAGACAGACAGCGAATGCAGCTAAGGAAAAGGATACGAATGACCTTTGTCTCTTCATAAGCTTCTCGCGTGGTGTTTCCCTCTCCCCCCCCTGCGGCCGCTGTTCAACGGCCTCCCCTTTTTGCTTCTTCCACCTCATACTTGCTTCTTCCAATGCTTATGTGTAAATAGCCATGTCCATTTAGGCCCCGAGAAAGCTCTCAAAGAAAGGTGAGCCCAAGTAAGAGCAAGCCAAAAAAAGCAAATAACGCGTTTCTCTAAAGGGGAAAACTGCTTCGGGGTTGGTTCATCGATGCATCTCCTAAAGCTGATCACAGGATCCATCTTGTCTCTTCCTATTCGGGACATGTCATGTCTTGCGATGACCAACTTTCCACTTTGCTGCCGAGTTCGCTCATGTATTTGAACTTGAAGAGGAGGGGAGGGGAGAAGAGAGCGGCTCATGATTCCTCATCTGAGCTTTTACATAGTATGAATGTCCATCAAGCTCACTCAGTAGATCCCTTGCACCTCCGGTCCGCAAAAAGCAAAGAAAGAAACAGAAATGAGTAAACACAGCGGAGAGGAAACAGAAAAGAGAGACAAGGGACGGTCAGGGGACTGCTGTATGTAGGTAGTGTGGAATGACGATCACGTACATGTTCACTTACCCTCCGTTCTACGACATCTTCTTTTTCTGAGTATCCCGTCTCTGACCCTTTGAGCTCTTTATAGGGTAGTCCGTAGAGACAGAAAGGAAAAGGGTGAAGCAAAAGGGTCTATAGACTTGGATCCCCCTCCTCAATCCTCACTCCTCACCTCTCCCCCCCCCCTTGCTACTGCTTCTCCTCAGTAATAAATCACATTTTCTTAGTTTCTTCTCCTCAACTAGCGTTCGTCCCAAGAAGCTGATCATCGTCTTTTATTTTTTTTCCCGCTATTTCCAAACCGCCATTTCTCTCTTACTTCCCGGTTACGCGAGAAGAAAGAGGAGCAGAAGAGGTTTAACTTACAAAATAGGTCAAGAGGAAAAAAAGGTCCATCACAGACACCTTTTTTGAAAGGTACCCCTGGTCTCAGCCTCGTGGCGCTCATAGGCCCCGTCACGTCACATCCAACCTGCATTGGGCTTGATTCATGTGCGTCTGTGGGGGGGTTTTTGTTTCCCTGCCTTGAGAAGAAAAGCGAGAGAGAGAGAGGATTCCAGTCAGTTGGTTGACATTCATTGTTGCTGTTCATGTTGGGACCTTTTCTGGGGATATACGGGGGAGGGCACGGGGCACGAGATGGCTTGATGGGTGGCCATCTTGTTAAAACCCCCTTACACAGTTCCTTACATGTATACAAATTATATACACGATATCCCGAGAGGAGAAACACATGGCATGGCTTGGTTATACAAACCATCGTCTTACAAGCTAACCGCTCAACCTCGATATGTATGTATATAGTAAACGCAAACGGGCTAGAGACCAGGGGGGGGGATGATGATGATGGAAAGCATCTACGCTGTACTCCATAGCCAAGGTACAGATGCAGGCCCCCGCGTAAGCTATAGAAACAAAAGAAAACCAGTGACGACGACGACGACGACGAATGTTGATTTAACATGCAAATCATACATCGACGATACGATGCTTTCTTCCTCTTCTTCTTCTCCTCCTCCTGCTCTACCTTTCCTTTTCCTTTTCCCCCCCCCTCACATACGGGAAGAAATTCCGTGGCTGACTCTGCTCCTTTCTTTTGAGATGTAGTCATGTCTCTCTATTCCCCCGTGTCTCACGAATCCTATTCTTGATCCTCCTCAACTTCAACTCTTCTTTATCAAGCAAGGCGGTAAACGCAGAGGGCAAAGGAAAAAAAAAAGACGAGCAGAGAAACTGTTAGTTGAGAGAACAGGGGCAAAAAAAAAACAACTGCCTAGCTTTACCTATCCTTACTACTACGTAAACACTATGCCAATAGCTTTAAAGCACAGTTAGCATCCCGGCTCCGGCTCTTTTGCTTGGGGGGGGGGGGGGGGGAAGGGAATGTCTCAGCCACCACCTCCCCACCAGCATCCCCCAGTTCCAGCCGTCGATCCGCATTTTAAGACGCACTTGTCGGCAGGGGATTCGGTTCCCGCAGCCGTGTCTCTGGAGCTTGTTTCTTTTTTTTTTTGTTTGTTTCCCTTTTTCCCCTCCCACTCTCTTTCTCTCATCGCCTCTCTCTCTCTCTCTCTCTCTCTCTCTCTCTCTCTCTCTCTCTCTCTCTCTTCCCAACCCTGGCAACCCGTTAGGTTTCTCTCACCCATCTCCTTCTCTCCTCATCATCAACATCTCCCTCTTCTTTGTTCCACCCTGCTTCAAAACAGCTTCCTCTCTGTCTATCCACGTTCTTGTTAGTTACATCACGATAGTGTAATCTAGAAAGTTGTAAGTGAAAACAAGCAACTCCCTCAACAAAAAAAAACCATGAAGCCAAAAAACGTAAGAAACAAGAAAAAAAAGAAAGCAAAGGAAAAAAAAGTGACGAGAAACAAGAGACGGAACGGGATGGAAAGAAGCAAATAAAAACTTCAAGTCGCTTCCCCTTGATCTGGATCCGAATATTTTATCACAAGATCTGGGCCCGCGCTCACGGTAACTGTCGCGAATCGCGGGCTTACACGGCTGCCGTTACATTCTGTGGCTGATCATAGTCTCTTTCATCTCCTTTTTCTTATATCCATATATATATCTTGCTGGGGATCCTTGCCTTTTGTCTCTCTTCTTTCCCCCTCCCCCGGAAGTCGTTTGTGTGTATTAACGGGGGTTTCCTCCTCATCCTCCTCTCCCCTTTACTCTTCTACTCCTTTCAGCCCTTTCTTTGACCATCTTCTTCTTCTTCTTCTTCTTCTTCTTCTTCTCCTCTTTTGTTTCTTTCTTTCTTCTTCCCTTCCTCTCCCCTTCTCCGGAGGTTTCTCCTTCGGGCAGATTTCCCCCCCCCCTCTTAGAACCTTCATCCCAACTACGGACAAGATCAAGCGAGAAGAGACAAAGCAATGGGTTCCGAGTTCGGGGTGACGCCCGATACCAAGCCCGAGCTACGGCTCGATGGCGTCGGCGTCTTCTGGATCGTCTTCGCCGTCATCTGGACCCTCGTCGTCCTCGGAGGCATGACCTTTCTCTACGTACGGCGCGACATTCCCATCCTTCGAATCCGAGGCCTGCCTTTATCACTCGCCTCCGTCGCCCTGCTTCACTTTTACTGGTTCGCCGTCACGCTCGGCTACGTTTACGGACCGTTGATGCCCGAGGTGGCCGAGTTTTGGATCATGAGCATCTGGTTCCCCTTTGGCGTCGCTCTCTTCCACGCGTCTAATAGCCGCTTCCTCTACGTCGCTCGCGCTCAGAAGAAATACGTCATGAGCACCGTCGACTCCGGCTGGGATCCGGACCGGCCCCGCATTCGCAGGACGATGCTGGCGAGGTGGCGGATGCTGGATTACAGCTATAAGATGCTGTTGCTCGTCGGACTCGGCATGGCTTTTCAGGTGAGTGGCGTGAGAGAGAGAGACAAAGGGGACAGACACTATTTCGACCCCCTTTGTCGGAGAAAAAAAAAAGGGGCACCATCCCCTTGAGAGATCGCTCAACTAACAAGACTTGATACACAGCTCTTCCTCGCCCTCTTCATGTTCATCATCTCTCGCAAGTTTCACTCATCCGTAGGAATCCCCGGCACAGAAGTCACCGGCACAGCCATGGAGCAAAAGACGGAGCAGGGTCGCGGCTGGGAATGGTATGAAGATGCTATGCCTTGCAGAGAAGCAGATAGAGGACTCACTAACACCATGTAGGTGGCCGTCTGTCGTCTGGCAGCTGTTCTGGGCCTGGGTCGTGGCCCCCCTCATCCTGTGGCGCGCTCGTCATCTTCGAGACACCCAGGGCTGGCGAACTCAGACCATTGCCTGCTGTCTTTCAGGGTGAGTCTTTGATCGAGTGCCTCTCTCTCGAGACGATGAAGAGCCATGGTCAACTGAACCGCTGGGCCTTGTGCCATCTCACAGCCTACACGCCGCCCCCATGTGGCTCATCGCCTTGTACGTGCCAGGCATGGCTCCCGTAAACCAATACTTCATCCCACCGCAGTGGATCGCCCTATCCATCATGATGATGGAAATCTTCACCATCTTCATCCCCTGCTGGGAAGTCCGCAAGCAGCAAGCCCTATGCCAGGAGACGCTCGACTCCATCGCCCGCTGGGAATCGCGGCAAAAATCAGCGACGCACTGCGGCAAGTCCCTGACGTCCGGAACGCCATCTTGGATGCGCAAGGCCGAGTCCATCAGCAGCTCCGGAAACGGCAGCATCTTGACCATGGACGCTCTCGAGCACACTCTTGCCAAGAATCCCGAACCGCTACAGCATTTCTCCGCTCTGAGGGATTTCTCCGGTGAGAACATCGCCTTCTTGACGAGGATTCGTGAGTGGCGTGCTACGTATCTGCTTCCCGCCCGTCGAGCTGCTGCTGCTGCTGCTGCCGCCGCTGCCGCCAGTCCGGGAGACGATGAGAAGACGGACTCGACGGGGACGCAGGTGGTGACGCTTTCGCGGGAGTGCTTCGAGAGTGCTCTGAGGATATACATGGACTTCATCAGCAGCAACAGCGCCGAGTTTCAAGTCAACCTCTCATCGCAGGATTTCAAGAACCTTCAGGCCGTCTTCGAACCGGCTGCTCGTGCTATTTACGGTGACAACGCCAGTCCGGATCCAGCCACGCCGTTTGACGAGGTGCCCCGTCAACTCACGGCCGACTCGCAGGAAAAGATACGCTTCCGCGGCGATGTCCCCGACCTCTTCTCCGACACCGTCTTTGATGACTCTGAGATGAGCATCAAGTACCTCGTTCTAACCAACACTTGGCCCAAGTTCATCAAGGAGAGGCGGTCGTTTGATGCTGCCAGCAGCGTCGAGTCTGGCCGGACTTGAGAGAGAGAGAGAGAGTATTTAGCCCCCTTCCTCCCCCCCCCCCCCCTGTTTTCCCGAGTTTTCTCTTCTCTCAACACTCGATTCCCCCTTTTCTCCCTCTCTTCTCGGCATCTCGCTTTCTTGTACTATGTAGGGAAATGTCCATAGTTGGAGGATCTCACGGAGTAAAAACTAAATTCAACACATGCTTGTCTGCTTGTCTTGACACTCGGTTAAAGACGGCTCTTACAAGGTTATTCACTTGACTGAGTGAACATGGTCTTCTCTTTACCATTGGGTATCGCGGGATTTAAAAACTCGGTCTAGCAACCCTTCGACCAAGAACGGAGAGAAGATGCTAAAACGAACTATCAACGACGGCAGTTGGCTAGCTGGCAGTCGTATGATGGTCATCGACTCCAACGGGGAAAGGGGGCTGGATGAGACAGGACATGAACAGCGTGGCTAGCACCGCCCTTGAAGAAACACCCTGTCTGCTCATGTACGTTAAAGACACGCCTATCATCCTTTTTTTCCCACGCGGTCGTTTCCCATCACCCGCACGTCAGCGGCAGAGGCTCTAGACAAGATAAGGCCAGCATGTCTGTACATGCCTCATCCGTCTCTTCATGCAGACGACGGCACGGCGTCCTTTTTTTCCCCGCCGCGAGCAAAACAGGAAAGGGAACGGCACGGCACGTCCCTCCCCGGATGGGTTATGCATGTCTGTCTCTGTGTGTGTGTGTGTGTGTGTGTGTATAAGAGAGTGTGTGTGTGTGTGGCGCCAGCTCGTGGCAAAGTGGAAGCCGGCAACTGCAAGTGCCCTGCGAGCTTCATCATACCTGGTCCTAGACATCGGAGCTAGACGTTCCAGCTTCGGCACATCGCTGGCGAGCATCACTGGCCAGATGTAGGTATGTATGTATGTAGTGTGAAGATTGTGGGCCGCAGTAGTTACATGGTTAGGGTTGACGATGATCTCCGGAAGAACCAAGCTGAGCTTAGCTCTGCATCTTTGGCGGTTGAAACCGTTTCCAAGCTTACTCCAACCTCATGTATGCATGTACGGGGCGTGGCTGGCGAGCGTGTATGTACGTGTGTAGGTATCTGAGGAAGAGGGTAGATGTGCCGAGAAGCACGAGGTTGAAAGCTGTACGTATGTATGTACGTATGTAGATGAGGGAAAAGGAGTAAAAAGAAAGGAAAAGAAAGGAAGCTTGTAGATGCCGGCATGAGTCATGAATCGTACATTTTGGTGCGAGTTTCACTGGATCGAAGAAGGGGGGATATGGATAAAGGGTGATGAGACGGGAGAGGGTTTACGGAACTGCGATCAAAGAGCAAGACGTCAAGTCAAAAGGTTGTCACGAGATTGAATCCAGATTCCGATCATATCAGTTGACATCTGTATCTCCATTGAAAGAGAAAGCCTCGATTGATTCCCGTCAAAAACCCAACATGATTCCATTCCCTCGTATCCACAGCAACCCACAACAACCGGCCCATCACGAACAGCCAGCGTCACAGAGAAAAGCGGCGAGGGTGTCAAACTCAAAAGGGCAACGATATTCCCACTATCGGCGAAGATCGCCTCGTACACGTGCGTCCGAAAGGTCAGATCATGCAGCCGTAGCGTCAGCGCCAACGACCCCGGACCCCGGTTTCTTGGTGCGTCTCCCGGCCAGGAAGTCGTTGACGCCTCTCCGCTTCTCTTCGGTCCCAAAGGTTGCGTAGTACAAGTGTCTTTCCAGGAGGTTATCGCGGCACAGGCTATCGGCTGGATAGAGGAAGAGTCAGTGTGATGAGATGGGGGATGTCTTTGGTGAAGCGGCTTATTAAATGTACATACATCTGTTGATGGCTTCCTTGGCCATCTGTACGGCTTGTTGGCCGCGACCGGCGAGTTCGGTAGCAAGATGGAGGGCGTGTTCCATCAACTCGTCATCGGCAATGACATCACATAGTAAACCCCAAGATAGGGCCTCTTCCGCCGAGATTGGCCGGCCGAGGAGGATGGTACGCATAGCCTATTTGTGGTGGTTTTTAAATTGATTCCAGATGATGAGGAACGCTTGAGTATCAGCCTAGTGGATCTGTTTCGATGGCTGAAGTGGAAAGGCATAATAGATTGTCATCAAGGGGGGGGGGGGAAGCATGACATGACATGACACGAAACAGGCATAAAGATGATGAGCAAAAAGACCAAGGGATACACACGTAGAGAGATACAGAAAGAGGTAAAAGGATCGAAATAGAGAGAGAGAGAGAGAGAGAGAGAGAGAGAGAGAGAGAGAGAAAGAGAGAGAGAAAGAGAGAGAGAAAGAGAGAGAGAGACAGAGAAAGAGAGAAAGAATGGAATCACGCAACTCGAAACTTGCCAACAGCCGCCGTGAGCCGCTGCGTTCCACCCGCACCCGGGATGAGGCCGCGTTGGGTTTCCGGCAGGGCAAAGTAAGCCGTGGTCGAGGCCAAAATGACATCGCACTGGTGAGTCTCAGTCTTCGGCCCGCTCGACGGCCCGTCTGACAACATACCATGAGGGCGAGCTCGAAGCCGCCTCCGAGCTGTTTTTTTTTTTCACACCACCATTAGATGGCGTCATGGAAGAGCGAAGGGGGGTGATTCCTTACTGCTGGACCGTTGACTGCGGCGACCAGGGGCTTGCGTACGGCTTCCATGCCGTGGCACAAGTCCTCGAGGTAGCGGCACGATCGGGCCCCGGCCGAGTCAAGCGCTGCGATGTCGACAAGATCAGCACCGGCTGCGTGTTTTTTTTTTTTTCATTCTGGCGTCAGCACATTATGGACGGTGGACCAGGGGGGGGAAAAGGGGAGGGGGGTATAGGAGGAATAGAAGGGGGACAGGGGTGTATATGGATATAGCATCTCTCTCACGATCCAACGAACCGCAGAAGAACGGGCCGTTGCCGGTGACGACGATGACCTTGACACTCGGGTCTTGAGATGCTTGGACCAGACAAGCGAGGAACTCGGCCATGAGCGGACCTGATAGCGCATTCCGCTTGCTTGGTCGATTTAGCGAAACGACTCGAACGCCGTCGCGCGGTGACGTGGCCTGGACAAGGTCGCAGCCGCCGGACCCAGCTTTGGACATGGTGATGTTGAAAAGTAGTGAGAGTGAGAGTGAGAACCAGATGAGTGGATGAGAGAGGGAAAAGGGAGGGGGGGTGAGAAGGGGGAGGGGTGCGTGCGCAACACGAGCTATGCGTATTTTCGCTTGCTCTTACTCCGGCGCGGACCGGGGGTTAGTTATGGAGGGGAAGGGGGTTTATGACGGGGGGAAGAAGAATAAGGGTCTAGCCGTCGTTCCAAAGAGGGAAGACAGGGGACGAGCGGAAGAAGGAGAGGGATGAGCCCTGGAAAGAAAAAGATGTGGGGGAAGAAGCAAGGGAGTGAGTGGAGGAGGAGGAGGAGGAGGTGGTGGTGGAGGTGGAGGCTGGAGTGAGGGAGGATGAGAGATATAATACTTTGATATGTATAGATTGATAGCAGAGATGGAGAAGGAGGTAAGACGTTGGGAGGTGATACGAGAGAAAGAGAGAGATATGGAGGATGTAAGAGAGAATGAATGAGAGAGTGAGAGTGAGAGGTGATCAAGGGAGGGAATTGAGGGAGGAGAAAGGATCAGAAGAAGGAAAGAAAAGAAGATGGAGACCGGGAGAGTGGAGGAGGAGGAGGAGGAGGAGGAGCCTGATGGAGGGGAGGGAGGCAGGGGGGGGGGGGGGAAGATCAAGGTATCAGGCTGCATACACAGACACAGACATGCAAAGTTAAGCGGGGAGGGCAGCGTCTTTGTGTGGGCAAAACACGTTGAGCCTCTTGGCGTACATACATTACATTACAGGCTACTATACGGCATATAACGTCGGCCAATCAGCTACATCTATTATTGACTTACATGCATACGGCAGAGCTGACGTCGAGGACGATGACGCATCCAATCCACCACTGCGGAATACACGATGAGGCGTCGACTTGGCAAAGGACAGACAGACAGGACCATGTGCCAAGCGGAGGCGCCCAGCCACGCATTCCATATTAGTTAGTACTTAGCTGGGTATCCCGAAGAGGGAAACTGACAGTTTGACTCTAGACTCTTTTCGAGTTTATGAAAGGGAAAAAAAGGAAACCAGGAAAAAGGAAAGAAAGCCGAAACAAGAGGGGGGGGGGGGGGGCGAGAAGAAGCAAGTATAAGATGATGATGGTGGTGGTGGTGGTGATGATGATGATGGAAAAGAGAGAGGGAGAGAGAAAGAGTAAGAAAGTAAGACGACGGGAGACCCAAGATGGGATAGAATACATGGAGAAAGGACCGGGGGCTGGAAAGGGAAAAGGGGGGGGAGCGTGCGGGATGTCTTTGTTGTCCGCGGCGAACATGAGCTATCTCCCGTGATCGACGAGGTCGGCATTTTCTGGAGCCATGGGGGCTTCGTACATACATTTGGGGGCAGAAATAGCGAAGAAGAAAGGATGGAGAAGAGGAGGAACTAGTATTTCTGACTGAGCAGGGTTAGGGATTCGCGGTTAGACAGCAACGAGGTATGCATGTATGTATGTACGTCTTATATATGGATGGATGGATGGATGGATGGATGGATGGATGGATGGATGGATGGATGTATCCGTAAATAATCTCTGATGGGGAAGAGGCAAGCCAAGAGAAAAGCAAATAGAAACCAGGGCGTTGAAGAAGCTGGAAGAAGAAAAGGTAAAACAGGGGGAGGGAGGGGGAGGGAACGTGTCGACAGCACGCCAAACGACTCTCATCACCTCTGTCCGTCGCTCAACCATGCATGGATGCAGATATTCCATTCCCATCCGTCTCGACACGAGAAATGAAGCCGTCTCCCTTGGCCAACAGAACAGAGAGAGAGAGCCTCTGTCATTCTCTCTCTCTCATTCTCTCTCTCACTCACTCACTCCCCCGTTTTCCTTCCAACGAGGAAAAAAAGACAGAACAGACAAACAAGAAAACCCCTGGACAGATGACATATCAGCCAACCTCCCCACGTCACGCTCCTCCTCGCCCGGGGGGGGGGGCCGGCCCCTCTCTTCCCCCCACCCACTCTATGTACTACGGAGTATGTACGCCCCGCGTGGATTGGACGTGTTGTGGGCCATCTCGGGACAATGACTCGGAGGGAAAAGAGACTAAGATTAACCAGAAAGAGCATCTCGGGAGAAGCGGCGGGCCCAAAGGAGGGATGGATCAAGGCTGTGGAGAGAAACATGGCAAGAGAAAGGAAAAAAAAGAAAGGAAAAGAATCGATCAAGCAAATAAGAAAGAAGAAAGAAGAAAGAAGAGAAGAAACGGCGAGTGAGAGAGTGAGAGAGAGAGAGAGAGAGAAGAGGGAGAGAAAACGAACCCCTGCTCTGGGCTGAAACTTCTGATAGATCGATCACCTCTCGAGCCTCCTCTCCCATGGTTCAAGCCATGTCTCAGAGAGGCGTCTTGCAGGAAAGAAGGAAAAGAACCAGGACAGGGCTCCTGGCCTTGTGCCGTCAAGGATGAGTCTCTCTCTCTCACTCACTCACTCAAAGAGAGAGGATAGAAACGAGGTGAGAGAGAGAGAGAGAGAGAGAGAGATCGAGAGTGAACGAGAGAAAAAGCAAAGAGAGAAAAGAAAAAGAAAAAAAACGAATTATAACATGCAGTAGCAAGCAAAGCGCATTGCTCCGTTTTCTATCTTGTCTGTCTGTCTCTCTCTACCTCGGGCGTGTCACCTTTGGGACCTCTTTTCGGCCATGCGCCGGTCTTTTTTTTTTTTGGTTTCCGCTTGTAGTTGGATGATCTTGCCTTGTTCGGTTACGGGATCCATTCCTGTCGTTGATTTCTTACCGTCGTTTTTTTTTTATTTGCTCTGAGAGAGAGTGTGTGTGTGTGTGAGAGAGAGAGAGAGAGAGAGAGAGAGAGAGAGAAAGGGGAGAGGAGGAGGGCAAGGGGAGGGGGGGGGGATGGATGAGTTGCGGAATGCGATGACATGACGGACTAACCCTCGTTATTATTGTCCATGATGGGAAACAAAAACACTTGATCTCACACAAGATACTTTTGTATATATAGGCGTGGGTACTGACAGATACAGACTCTCTCACTCTCTCTCACACAGCCTTGGAGATACATACATACATACAACAGAGGAGTGCGGGAGAATATTGGGGGGGGGGGGGGTGTGAAGCAGTGCCGACGAAAGAAAAAAGGGAGGAAGAGAAGAAGGGAGAGGGGGGGTGTCGATGTATGTATGATCGGTTTAAAGGGGGGAGGGTGTAAGTATGGGGGGGTGGTCAGGGGGGGGTGTGTATGGTGTGTGGAGTCTCAACAGACGACAGACGTCGAACCAAACGAACGACAAAAAAAAACAAGAGAGAAATCCCTACCTCGTCAGTTTCTTTCTCTCTCTCTCTCTCTCTCTCTCTATACCTTGTACAATCTCTTCATCTCCGTCTTCCTCATGAGAGAAATCTAACTCATCTCTTTATAGAAGAGGAATCAAGTTACGAGAGATCAGCTGATGATGTTTTAATCATGATGGAAAAGAAGAAGAGACAATGTTTCCCTTTAAGTGAGTACGTGAGTTTTTTATTTTGCTTTCGTCTTACGATATAAAATAGATGGGTAAAGAGAAGAAAAAAAGAATGCTGAAGGGGGGGGGGGATGGGGGAAAATAGGATTCCAGAATGGGGGTCAAACGGCTGGGTTGACTGACTTACTTGCTTGCTTGATGAGTTGCTGTTTTGACTGACTCGGTCACTAATTCCAGTGGCCGCCGTTGACGCCATGTAGGTAGGCTGTGAGCTATTCTCACTCACTCACTACCTCTGCTTCTTCCACCACCTCCTCCTTCACCTCCACCTCCATTACCTGGTCCTCTTCCTACCTACCTACCTACTCTTCCTCCTCCTCCTTTTCTTCCTCAACTAGCACAAGATCCCTCTTATCCACCACCGCCTTTTCCTCCTTCTCTCTACCCGCCCCCCTCCTCTTCCTCTTCACCCTCCCCCCTTCTCTTCCCTTACATCCCCACCCCCCCCCTCAATCCCCGCCCATCTTTTCCCCTTCCAAATCCACATCCTCTTTTCTCCGCTCCCCCCCCCCCCCTCCTTCTCAACCCCCGTACCTAGTCAGGGTTACGAGATCCCGAAGACATGCCCCTCCCACCCCTCAAGAAAAAAACGAGATCAAGAAAAAGACGGAGAGTTCTTCCGGCGATGAAAGAACAGGGGAACGTCTTTTTTTCTTTCCACCTTTCTCTCTCTCTCACACACACCCCACACCATAGAGTGGAGGGTGGGGAGGGGGGATAGAAATAAGAGAGAGAGAGAGGAAGAGAGAAAGAACAGAGAGAGAAAAAAAACTATATAAAGACCGAGTCTGACGACCTTTGAGATTCCGTTTCGTTTCCTTGCTGTGCCAGGCTTCAGGCCTTTCACAATACATTACCATCACATTCCACAAGCTCTTCAAACCACCCTTCTTTCCCACCCCCTCCCTTCCCATCATCCTCCTCCTCTCATCCCATCTCAAACCGAATCAAACCCGTCGTCCAATTCTTTCCAACGTCTCTCTTCCTGCCACTCTTCCCCATCTTCCCGCCCCCCCCGGTCTTCTTCTTCTATATCTCGGATTCTTTTATTGCCTCTCCTCCATATACCTTTTTTTTTTCTTCTCCCCCCCAGCTTTTCTCGGCTTTTGGCCTTGTCAGCTGGTACCTTCTTTTGGGATTTCGGAACCTTTTAGGCGGGGAGGACATCTTTTATTATCATTGTGATACGGCTCTCCCGTGGTCTCAACCATGGCTGTTTCCGCCTCAGGGGACCGTCACGGCGCCACTGACACCGACGTCTATCGGCCCTCTACGTCTTCTTCTTCTTCTTCTACATCCTCTTCCTCTTGTCATTCCTCCTCTTCCTCTTCCTCGTCTTCTTCCGCTGCTTCCATCATGTCGGAGAGCACAGCAACATCTTCCTCCTACCCATCTTCCAACGTCGTTTCTGATTTCAGCTACGGTCCCGTCGTCGAATCTCCCTTTTCGACCCTTACAGCCGCCTTCTATCACCAGGCTGCCACGTGGCCTTCAGCCATTGCCGTCCGGGACCTTGCAGCCGCCACGCCGCGGGAGGTGACATACAGGGACCTTGCCAGTCATGCCCAGGCCCTTGCCCTGCGGCTGCGCGCCCTTGGCGTCGAGCCGGGCCAACGGATTCCCCTTGTCGTCAAGCGTGGCCTCGACATGCTCGTCGCCATCTGGGCCGTCCTCTCCTGTGGTGCCCAGTACGTTCCCCTCGACGGTGGTGTCGTCCCGGACTCTACCATCCGTCACGTCGTCCAACAGGCCGCCGGTCATGTCGTCCTATGCCTCTCCTCCACCGAGCATCGTCTTCGAAACTTGTTTCCCTCTCTTACTCCTGTCCTCATCGATCAGTGCCTGGCCCTCGAACCCTTGGACCAAGGAATCCTCGATCTAGCAACTCCTGATATGGGATGCTATGTCATCTACACATCCGGTTCGTCGTCTTCCTCGTCTTGCTTGCCCAACGAGTTGTGCTGATAGACTGCGCCTCGTCTCCCCAGGCACAACCGGCAAGCCCAAAGGCGTCGATGTTACGCATAATAACGTGGCAAACCTGGTCTGCCTCTCCCCTGGTGGCTTGGGCGTCCGGCCGGGCATGTGCGTCGGGCAGGTGCTCAATATAAGCTTCGACATGGGTATGCTTTTTCCTATTACACGCCCCCCCCCTTTTCAGTTTGCCCCTCCCCCCTCCCCCTCCCCTCCCCCTCCCCCCCC